>JANHZU010000001.1:691593-707596 GCA_032468055.1 Acrochordus granulatus
CTGGGAAGGATTGAAGGGAAGAGGAAAAGGGGACGGCAGAGGATGAGATGGATAGATAGCATAGTCAGTGTGATGGGGGTGGGCTTGGAAAGACTCCGGGAGGCAGTGCAAGACAGGGGGGCCTGGCATAATGCAGTCCATGGGTTTTGCGAAGAGTCGGACACGACTGCGCGACTGAACAACAACAACAACACACATGCCACACATGCTAAAATGCAATTGATGTGCAATACCTATATTGAAGTTGAAGCTCAAATACTTGGCCACATAATGGGAAGAGAGGACTCAGAAAAGACTGATGCTGGGAAAGATTGAAGGCAAAAGGAGAAAGGGATGGCAGAGGATGAGATGGTTAGATAGCACAGTCAGTGTGATAGGTGTAGGTTTGGGTGGACTCTGGGAGGCAGTGCAGGACAGGGAGGCCTGGAGTGCTGCAGTCCATGGGGTCACAGAGTCGGACACGACTGCGTGACTGAACAACAACAACAAACCTTAAGTCAGGGCTCTTTGCCACCAAGGCTTAGGTCTGGTGACTCACTGTATTCAATGAAGCAAATGTTTGAATTCTCTCTAGTTGTTTTGGTAAATTCTTTAGATACCTTTTCAACAGACAGAATATCCCTGTGGTCAACTCTCTCCTCACTCTGAGGTCTACCTTGGAGAGTTGAAAAGACTTTTTATCATTTCTTATTAAGCAGAGGTGGTGTTCCTTGGGCTCCCAACTCCCCTATATAGCATATATAGCATACATATATAGCATATATATAGCTTGCACCTGGCTACTGGAACAAATTATTGTCTTAAGTTAATTGAGGACAGTCTGTCAGTCTGCAAAACACGTCACCCTGTTTCAGAATGGGCATCATGTTGGAACATAAGAGTCCCTGACTAAAATCTTAATTTGACTAAGGCAGCAACAAACAAAAGGAAGAATGAATTTTCAGCCCACAAGTTCAGATCAGTAGATTGGAAGAACATCTGTTTAATCATTTAGCTTATTCAGGTTGCTTTTCTTGAAAGTATGTAACAAAACATTACCTGCCCAAATAGGGATCTTCACTGCTCTTGAATGCAATGTTTGTTTTTGTCTTGTATTTGCTAGGAGTCTCTTTAGGATCTTCCTTAACTTCCTCTCTCTTTTAATTAAACCCCTTCTCCTTCTCTTGAATGCTCTGTTTGCTCTGCCCGGTTCTATATGCCTGCTCTTTCTCTCCGTTCTACAGAAAGTTCCTCTATCTCTTCTGAGAAACAGGGGTTCAAGGTCTGCTTATACCAGCTGAGTGATTTACCCAGAGTCATCCAGAAACTGCTTTAAAATCTGGCCTGATCGTGGTTCTAAAAAGCTATTCATTTCCCAGAGAACTGGCTTAACAACTGAGACTGATTCAGCCACTCTTGCACACTTACAGAGCTGGCCCTCTTCAGTAACCAAGTCATAATTGGATAATTCCCAATTAACAACCAACTTATTTTACTACATGTGGGGGACAAGAATCTTTTCCCATCCCTAGTGGAAAAATGCAATGGTAAATATTTAACAATTTGCTAGTGCCTAAAGTTGTTGCCTCATTCTGCCTATAGTCAACCCTGACAACAGCTAGAAGCAGATTTGGAAAACCCTGGTTGAGGAAATAAATAAATTAGTCTTTTTACTTTAAAATGTTGTTGGATAGCTGCCAATTGTATTTCATGAGAACTGAAATGACTTTCTGTTCTTTGTTTTTATTCTCAGTTTACTATTAGACTGTTTTTGTTTTGGTGTGTATAAGTTTAAAACACATTTTTTAAACTTTTTCTCACTTTTCCTATGGATTCAACTTACCTCTTGCAGGCCATGTTTTTCTACTTGAACCACACACTGAACCACAAGGGAGGGCACCAGAGGTGGCTTGGAAGGTGCAAAATCAGCTAATATACCCTAGGGAAGAGATTACAAAGTATGGGATAGACTTTGGAGACTTCTTCCCATTAGACTCAAGTCATCTCAGTTCCCAAAACTGTTTTTACCCAGGTAAAAAATACCCCTTTCCCCTGCAAAAAAGGAGGGTTGGAGAAACAGTCAAAGGTATGCTTGAATGGGGCAGTTAAGATGCTGAACTTGTCGGCTGGAAGGCTGGTGGTTCAAGTTCAAGACCCAAGCGCCACTGCATAATGGGGTAAACTCCCATTCCTATCCCAACTCCTACAAACCTAGAAATTTGAAAGCATGTAAAAATGAAAGTAGATAAATAGGTACCACCTTAGGTGGGAAGGTAACAAACTTCCATACGCCTCAATGTGTAGACATGCTGGCCACATGACCACGGAAGCATCTTTGGACAATGCTGGCTCTTCAGCTATGAAACAGAAATGAGCATCACCCCTAGAGTCGAACGCAATTGGCAGGGGAAACCTTTACCTTTTTTTAGCTGACCTTGGTTCATCTCAAAGGAAACTAAACAAGCATGAAACTGATGATCATCTGGAAATTCTAGGGCTGCAAAATTAGCCAGGATGTTGAAAAAAGAATTATTCCTGGTTCCATATTATTGCCAAGAAAGCTGCATAATTCAACTGCAGAGTTCATGTAATCACCAGAAGCTGGATTTGATTTGAGGATGCCTTTACCATTTATGGGTTTCTGTACCACCCTCACCTCTTTCACTCTGGGATGGGCACCTGGCACACATAGAGAGGGACAGTGTTCTTTGCACTCTGGATGTATTAAAAGCTGACACAATCGACACTTAAGTGCCATCTTCCCAAAGTGCAGGCGGGATTTGCAAACGGTGCACCATTCCAAACGAATCACCTGGACAGAGAACAAAGAAGAAGGGGAAGAAAGAAGATGAGCATAGCACAGCAAAAGGAAAATGGCATTGGGTCTCTACAGCTCTCTTTCTAAAATATGCAAATCTAAACCCTACTTTTGCACTTGAGCCCCAGTATCCATTTTCTTGGAAATCTCAGAATGTCCTGTTATTTCCACCTTGGAAAAAACTGTCAAAGGTAAGCCCAGGGATTCTTACTTGTGAGCAACCCTTAAGTTACCCATGAAGTAGCAAAGTACACAGGTCTTAAAGCCAAGCTACATGTTATCTTAGCTGTGCAGTTCTGGAAGTGAGCAGACATTTTCCCCACAAAACTGCTAGCATAGAGAATAACCCGGAATTACTGTGCAGCTCAATCTGTATTTTCAAATTGGGTTTCTTCATAGGGTTCTATGAGAAACTATAGAGGGGAAAAAGCTTATTTGAACCTAGCCAGGTTCAATCCCATAGCTGTTTAAGTAAAAGGAAAGCACATTCCAGCCACTGAATTCATATAGTTAAAACATTAACTTCCAAGTAATTGTGAAATTCATGTTTTAACTTTTTTATCGTGGATACACTAATTCTGCATTGAAAGTAAAGACTTTATTTTTTACACTTAAAATAAATGGGAGGGTAGGATTTTCTGGGATAGCAGTTGGGGCATCCGTTTTGTGAAATTAAGATAAATTCAATGTATAAACTTAGAAAAATAAATAACAATGATCACATTTTGTTTCATTGCCAATCTTCTATCACTAGAATTTTGCCTCTTGTTTTTTTTTTAACTAATGGGCTCTACAGCCTGAAAAAGTTGGCTGAGGAGACAGGCTTTAATCTTATCTTTGATGCATGCTCTGGTTTATATTCCTTCCTCCCAGGTTTGCAAAGTGCATCTCCAGTGCTATGCAAGTCAAAGGTCTGGGCAAAAGCAATAAAGACTGGGACACTGCAAGGGTTCAAAGGATCACAGCTTTATTTCACTATGCTGCTAAAATGAAGGAAAGCAAGATGGTCTCTGCTTACCATCTTGGAAGTAAATTGGTGCTGCTGGAGTGGTAGGGGTAGCGTTCCTGGTGAATGAGTGAAAGCACTAATAGTTCCCCCAGAGGTAGATCCAATGGTCTTGCTTCCATCCTGGCTATTTTGTCCACCAGATTCATCAGGGCTATTCCAGATAGAAGTGAGCTCTGTGGAGAAAAGGATCACATTCAGCACAAGAAATAGATTAAAAGGCAGGGACACATCCTTCTCTTATTCCACTTAACATTTCTCTATATACTTGGCTGAATCCTATGTTAGCTATGGTCCTCCCTCAAACTACATATTTCATCTGGGAGGAGGAGGTTTTGTATTCAGGAATCCCTAATGAAGAGCTCAGTGGAGTTGCCCAATATGGACAAAGAACCAGGTTAAGCTAGAGTCTTAACTAAGTCTTGCTCCAACCTCTCCCTTGAGTACTAATTCTGGGAACACTGGCACAATCAATGTACCAAGCAACAGAGAGGATAGACTGGATATTTGAAAATATCTTAACATGCACATGAAGTCCACAATCTCACCTATAAGGTGCCCAGGAAGGAGACCCAAACCAAAAGCCCCTCTCCTCTTGTATACAGGAGTTGTGAAATTCCTAAGAGGACAAAAACCCCTGCCCTTGAAATTATTGCAGGACTCCGACTCCTAAGCAGACTTCACACACTGCACTAAACTACAATCTTGCTTTACAACCCATAATGACAAGGTTCGTACAACATGCTTTTTCACTGACAAGCAAATTGCCTGAATTATATATATGAGCCAAATCATAGATATAAACTTGTGTTTAGGTCCCTTTCCCCATGCCTCTAGTTGAGCTTCATTTCTCACATTCTTGCTTGAAAAAAACGGTTTTGAAATTGCAAAAGAAAAACACAGAGTACAAAAAGCCTCTCCCGTTCCCATGAGTGCAACTGTCCTCTGTTACACCCAAGCAATAAAAAATAATAAGGCTGGCCTTTTACGTGCTGCCATTACCTCATTCAGTGCTATAGTATCTTAGAAACACCAGTCAAACATAGATGAGAGGAAGGACATGATTTTCTTGCACAATTGTTAAACCTTCTGGCAATGCTGTCTTTCTTAATCTTACCTATTCAATTTCAATATGGGTTATCCCCACCCCCAAGGAATTGAAGGGTGAATGGACACCTGAGTGTGTGGAAACTGAACAACTCAGCTGGGATTGACGACAGGATATAATGCTGGGTGATAAACTGTGAGCAAGGCCTTGGCTGCCACCAGTGGCTCTAGATCTCAAGGTCACCAGACACAATTCCTTTACCTGGCAAGAGTTGGAAGAGAGGAAAGGAAAGAAGATATGTGAAAAAAGGCACTGATAGTAATATCTTCTTAGAATGCACATTCTCATATACACTGGATTTCATAAGAGCAGAAATGCAGGATTGGGTGTAATTTAATTAGTTGTAATGGCTTGCAGGCCATAGTTGCACAACATGTTTACATATTTGTTCAGATGGTAGCACAGCTGCACTTATCCAAATAAGAAAGGTGAGACTGCATAACATGTTTGTGCAGATAATGGCACAATTAGAAGTGACTAAATAAAGAAGTAAGGTCAGAATCAGTATGTATATCTGAACTGAGTGGATGGACTATGGGAACCAGGCTGATAAAAGCCAGGAGGAACAGCTCTTGGATTATCTTGGAGGAAGCATCAAGATCTTATCAGGATAGACCAAATGGTTTCCAGAAGAATATTCCAAAAGACTTCAGATGGGTTGAATACCATCAACCAGTTACCAAGTTTGATGTTGAATGATGGGCTTTGTAACCCAGTGATAATTCCAATTAGGAGTTGTGGGCTATGCTCATCAAAGGCATAAAATAACCATTTCTGGCGTAGTTAAAACTCAGAGGTACGATCACTGGTGCTGCATCAGGCTTCTTCCTTCTTAGATCTACTCCAGTGACCATCACATTTCTAGTTGAATTGGCTGCCCAATAACAGGTTTAACACATAATTTTATATTAAAAAATACACGAGCAATTTCTTTCTGAGACAACAGGTTTTTGCAACACTCTGAAACTTATTTTGGGATCTTTTTCTCTGAAGACCACTAAGAATCTTTTGAATGCACTGAGAGGAACCACCTCTGAAACAAGTCACTGTAATATTAAGACATGTTTCTGATTGGAAGATGTCATGCAGTGGCCTGTCCTCCCTAGGGATAAAATTTCTCCAAAAAGTAGATAGTCAATAGATAACTCATCCCAGGAGTTGTGGCTGAAAACAATGCACTCCTCTTTTAGAATACTCATTAGAAAGAAATCAGGTTCGAAAAACTTTCTCCAGCATGTAACAAAAGGATGTTGGGTGTCTGCATGAGGCCTTTAGGTCCTTTTTAAGTCCTTCCTTTGTAAGTCCTTTTTAAAGCCTTCATCCATTTGGTTTGCTCTAGGACTCTCTTCATTATTAGCAATATTGTACCTCAAGATTCTACAGCCTTCTCTGGATTTGTATAAAACTTTCAAAGCATAAAAAAACTTAGTGGCTAAGCAAAGGATATGCCCATCAGGGATCCCTCTGCCCTACTGCCTGCTTTAATTATAAAGAAATTATACAGAAAGGATGATCCAAGCTGAACTAGCATTTTTTGCAGATGTGCAAGAAAAAAAGTGGACTGGAAATACTGCACAGTAAAGAGCTAATTCTTCCCAACAGAATTAGTCCTTTGTTTCTTAAAAATCACACACTCCATGGGTGCCAACTGAGTTCCATTTTATGGAGGGTATGTATATGTTAAATCAGAAAGAGATTTGCACATGTTCTGTGTACATTTCCCCTAGTTCATCTTGGATCATCCTTTCTTTATAATTTCTTTATAATTAAAGCAGTAAAACCAGGAAGTACATCAGGACAACATGCATTGTATATTGCCTAATTTGTTCCAAATCTTTTAATCAGAAAACATAAGGTCCTCCTCCAAGTACAAGGCAAAACACTCTTCCTCATTCATACCATGTAGTAGGGCTGTGATTGAACTATTCCCCATAGTACTTGAAGTATTTGAACTGATAGGCATTCATTTTCACCTGATCGTTCCCTACATTACTTGGTGTCACATTTAAGTTCTTGCTTTGCAATATCACATTATCTCATTTCTTTACACCAGCTATTCAGTGAAGAAAGGTAAAGGTAAAAGCTTCCCCTGCCAGTGGTGACAGACTCTAGGGGATGGTTTCCATTTCATAGCTGAAGAGCCAGCATTGCCCGAAGATGCTTCCGTGGTCATGCAGTTGGCATGACTATATGCCAAGGCACACAGAACGCTGTTACCTTCTCAACAAAGGTGGTACCTATTTTATCTACATGCATTTTACATGCTTTCAAACTGCTAGGTTAGTAGGAGCTGGGGCAGGAATGGGAGCACACACCCTTACACAGTGCTTGGGTCTTGAACTCAAGCTGCTGATCTTCCAGCCAACAAGCCAAATGTCTTAACCATTTGGCCACTATGCCCCCCATTATTTAGTGAAGTACCATGCTTAATTTGGTAATGTCAAGGATCACAGTTTGCATCTTGGATGCCTTCTTACTCATGCAGGTAACAGAGCACTGATAGATACATGCACTGTTAGTAAGTGCTCCAGAAGACCATGCTACTACTAGATGAACTAGGGGAGCCAGAGAGAAATGCTGGAAATAAAAGAAAAATTAAGCATGAAAGCACCATGAGTTTATTACAGGGGAGATATAAATGTTCTGTCTCTTCTATCCCAAAAAACATAATAAAACCAGTGTAGATGCCCAACTTTTCAGAAATTTCAAGTTAAGAAAAATTGCTGTAGCACACATATACAGAATTCTAATTTCCCCTGTGCTTGATTGTGACAAACAAATAAATGTTCTGCCATGTCATCTTCACTTACCACACTGTTTTTGCTTTTGATGGGCTTTATCATGCCTACATCCTTAAGACAAAAAAAGAAGCTTGAAGGAGGACATGGAAATATGTGTTATTCATAAGTTAACAGTCATTTCTAAAATTGTGTTTGCATGCTTCCTCTCCAAATTTTGCTTTACTGCATATATGCATCATTTTGAAAGCACATGAAGACTCTAGCTACTCACCATCTTAGGACATAGGTCAATTTCCCAGTACATCCACTGCCTCTAAATGGCATAACTTGCTTCCAATGGCCAACATACATAGGGAAGGCTTAATCTAGCACACATCAAACACATTCTAGAAGCAAGCCTCAATAAATGTTTTAATTTATACTGTCTGGAATAATAACTGTTTTGAATAATATTGCAATGCCTATTTCATGTCAGTTTGAAAGTAAATGTACATTTAAAATTATGTTGTTACTTTACAGTGAAATATACTGGAAATTAAAAGCATGGCACTCAAGTAAACCAGCTTGAAAGTAAATCTGTTTTTCCATTCCTGGAATCCCTGCCTCATAAATCTGGATGAAAAACTCTTCCACCAATCTTTCTTTTTCTCACCCCTAGTCTTTGCCCTTTTTTCTTCAATATATACATCCCAATTTATTTGACGTAGAAGGGAGAACAATTTGCATCATCATATCACCACATATTGCATATTTGGATACAGCTCTGAGACAAAATTAGCAGGGCAATGGATTTTGGAGACTAATTAGCATCAAGCACTACCCAGATCAGTGTAGACTAATTATGTGTAGACTAAGGTTCTTCCTCATAGCCACATTGATGGAAATTCCTGCAGCTCTTGAATTAGCAGAATATTATCTCAGCATGATCTGCACTCCTTCAATGGACAAGCTCTAAACTGCTTTAGGAGCCAGGTTTTCAAGCTGTTCTGTTTTTGATATTTGTATTGCAGTGCAACATTATGCAAATTCTTTGGAAATTGGTGGCATAGAAATGTGATTGTAAATAAATAAAAAAAATAAAAAATTGTCAGTGATTGGTATATTTCTCTGACTTTGTTTCCTGCTCCAAATAGTGTCATTGGGAGAAACCACCACTAATCACACTCCTTAATAAGTAGTGAGACAAACTTGGGAAAATGTGGCAGGAGATTAGGGGAGAGGTTTTGGTGTCTAAATGAGTGTTAAGCTGTTTCTGAATAAGATCTTCTCAAAGGCAGGTAAACCGCAGTCCAAAAATAGCCTAGCTGACTAGTAAATGGATAGGGGTGGGATGTACAATTAAATGAAAGGAAGCTTGAGCATTGAGAAACTCCCCTCTTACTTATTTCAGGCCAATGTTCTGTCCCATCAATCAAATGGATTCCATTGGAGACGGGTTTGTCAATGTTTCATGTACAGTAGGTCTCAGAAATGGACCAAGTGACAGGACATGGACACAATGGAGAGATTGCCAGAAGCATGAAAGGTACTCTCTTCCATTTCAGACCAGGCCCTCTATGGTCTGCAGCCTCTCCCTCAAGCTGGAAGAAAACTCAGCAGACGCTTGTCAATTTCAACCCAGTTCTTGAATATGTCAGATTGCTACCTGCTAAAATGGAATATCAAGGCTGATAAATGGTTATGTCCAGGGACACCTAGAAGTATGCCATGGAGCAGCAAAATGGTATTCACCCCCAGTAATAAATGCAATAGAAAACAAAGCCATAAAAAAGCTCTTGGCCGTTCTAGTCTAGTTACCCCAAAACAACAATCTTGAACAAGACTTGAACTACTCAGGGTTGCTGGGAGATGGGTGGCATATACAACAATAATAATTACCAAGTTCTGCAGATAACCATCTACTTTATTTGATATAATGAGTGTTCCCTTGAGGAGAAAACTTTTTTCTAAATACAAGTGGCGATAATTGAGATAATTAGAACAGTGAAACCAATGTTATGAGAAAAAATGAAATGCAATGCAGATTCATAGTAAAAATTATGGTCATACACCAGACAATTAATGGCTAATACCCCAACTATCATGTATGAAGATGTTTGCACATGGAATGTGATAGAATATCTTGCTCCCTATTTAATCCATGAAAAGTCTATGAACAACTCCTGATGAATTCTCATTTCATTTGTGACAGAAACATTTCTTTTATTTTAAGTTGCTAGTCTTCTCTTCTTTGCATATTACATACCCATATTTCTTTTTTATAATACCCATTGTGTGTAATAAAGTGGACCGTATTAATCTTTCTTCTACATTTTCTTTGTGATTCATGTGTAGACTCTGATATCCTACTAGAAAGAATTGTTATCTGCTATTCTGCTAAGTGAACATTTTGGACAGAATAATAACTTCCCAGGAGACCTACTGCTAACATTTTTTTCTACCTTCAAAAGGTTAGCAATTTTGCCCTAAGCCTTTTCACCTCTCCCCTGTTGAGCCTAAAAGAAAGGCATAGAACTTACCACTTCCTCATCTGAATGGTCAAAACTGATGTCAGATAGAATCGAGGAACCAAGTTCTTCCGTTGTACACATCCTCCTGGGAAAGTATACGAAAGCAAAATGAGTCTCTAGTATTTCACTTGTTTTCCTAGACCTACTTCAAGTTCAGCTTGACTTAATCATAGAATGATAAAGTACAATCTATAATTCTATGAATAAAAATGATGGAAGGGGTCACTTAGTCTACTTTTCTCCCACTCACATCAAAAATCTTCCACTGCAACATCCCTGACAAATGGTTGTCCAGCCCCTTTCTAAGAATTCTGTAGAAAGACCCAGGAATATAGAAGATTTATACTTTCTAATAGAATAATATCAATGTGCCTGAGAATCTATGCTTAAACCAGAGCTTCTCTCGTATAATACTTGGAAGAAATCCTGGAAAAGTTATGGCCCCGAGCATATCTCAGTGAGTGTACCAAGAAATCCAAGATAATGAAATGTTGGGGCTATTTAAAGAAAATGCAAGAGCAGATATATCCATCTCCTTGCCTAGCTGCTTGCACACATCTAAGCAAACATTTCTAACAAGAAGAGGGCAAAATTACCTGTACATTTCTTTCTATTTCTCCTCTGTCACAGGAACATCAGAGAAATTTGTTTTTTAAATATGCTAAGCTAAATCATGACAATTTATTATCAACGTAATCAAATGCTACTATGAGATCCATGTGCTCACTCATTCCCCCTTAGTCTCTGTATTTTCCTTCTTTGCCACTGGTATTTGATTTAAAGAGCTGTGTCAGAGATTATGGAAGTAAATGTATATAAATTAATTTGAATACTTACGAAAAAATACACATCCTCCTCTGAGGGAGATAATCGTTTTAAAAATTATATACATGGTTGGAGATGGAACATCAACCTCAGAGCGGAAGATCTAATGCCAGATGCTCTTCCCACCTTCCTGTAGCCCCCATGGTTGATGCTTTCCATGGGAATTCCTGATTTGGAAAAACTCTTCAGAAAAAGCACTGCAAAATGGGCAGAAGGAAATGAAACTCTCCAACTGTCCATCATGTCTTTGTAATGGAAACTTCTGTCATCTACTGGGCAGATTGCAACAATTTTCTTTACGTTGCTTGCAAAAGGAGAAGTCCCGGAAGAGTGTGGACCAAGAAACATTGCTTCATATCCACATCCACAATGCTGAGTATGCCAGAGTTGTCCCCACACTAGAACACTCCAACTTTAGTTCAATTATTTTCATACGTTAATAATTCAAATTATTATAAAGGTGATAAATTATATCATCTTTCCAGAGGAAGAGTTTGGATTGCTATGAGAAAGTCTGAAGACTTCAATTCTTGTGTAAGATTATATGCACAAGAATGCCATATCAAAGTCATTTAACTGACACTCACTGTTTTCCTGGCAGCAAGCTGCTGCAGCTGAAATGCTGTCTCTCAACAACCGTCAGGTTTGTACGTTGATCTTCACTGAGGGGACTGATCAGTGGGTCAGCCATTAGGTAGTCATAGATAAGTTGCAATTTGCATTCCTGAGAGGGAAGAGAACAAAGAAAACCTTTTTGTGAAGAAAATGATTGATGCTCAAGAGGAGCCCCTGGCAGTTAAAATAAGGTTTGGATCTGGATGTTCTCCCAGGGCTTTCAAGGATATAAAATTAATTATCTATCCTCACCTAGCATGAAGACTCGGGTTACATTAACTCTACATGAAGGATTTATTCAGAGCCATCAGAAAAAAAATACTTTAAACTAGGATTCAGTCTAAATTGGGATAGCACCCCAGAGCACATTCCCTTCTATAAACTTGAGGGAGGATCTGAAATTTCTTTTGTGTTCTCTGTAACATACGTTCAGTTGTTTTTGAACCAGCTCCCAGTAAAGAGTCTGGAATGTGAGTCACTGGACAGAATTGAGGACCTTTGTAATGCCACCCAAACACAGGGTAAACTTAGACCACTTGAGAGGAGGTAAAAAATTATTTTACCCTATTGCAAGCCAATCATGTTTGAGAGGACTTTTTTTCAAAGGAAAACAGGAGTGGCAAACATTGCCCTTTCCTACTTCTGCTCTGTTGACAACAAGCAGTTTTAATTTATCGGAGTAAACCACACTTAGAATTGTCCTGCCAGGGATTTTCATCTTGGATACTGTTTGCTGTTTATTGCTGTGATGCCACCTGGCATTCACCAGACTGATAGCTGTTTCTCAGGAAATATACATCTCTGTCCTGAGAAGGATTGGCCTGAGGAGAAATGTTTACTTCAGCAGGTAGCCAAGAAATGACCATAATAGTTATATATGCAGTTAATGCAGATTTAATCAATTTGGTTATTTCATTTAAAAGTTCTTTTATTGCTTTGATACTTCCCTCTCCAGGTGGAGATATTTTTGTCAATTTAGAAAACACAGAGAATGGGAGACCTCTCTCATGCGTGTACTGGAGGTTAGGAGAGAGGATGTTAAAGTGGGAATGCTCCTGGAAGGTAGTGCATGACACACCAAAGCAGGAAATGAAGCTGGGGGATTTAACAAAGAGGATGAGGGAGCCCTCCAAATTTCATATCATGGGTGCAACTGTAAATGTATACAAATGCCATAGATGCACCAAATGAAGTATTGTATATAGAAATGTTATACACGATCAACATCACTATGAGATGGAAGCCATTATTTGGGCACTCTTAAATGTGTCTCTCCTGCCACGTCTGTTGGGACTATCAAGAATTCAAGTCCCATTACATTTGGAAGGCCAGAGGTTGTCTACTCTTGTTTTAAGATTAAGAGATTGTTTTTCCTACCATCTATTACTTGACAGAAGAAATGCTATTCAGTTTCCTGCCTCTTGCACTCTTGGTAGTCTTCTCATTCTGGGAATGCTGTTTTTGATAAGATAATAAATTCACAGACCTGTTTTTCCAACTCAGCTTCTGCCCAACGTCTTTTCTTCATTTCCACCTCTATTTGGTTGCGGGCATGTTTCAACTTCACCTCCAGCACAGAACATTCAGTTTCTGACTGGTGTAACTGTTGCTTTGTTCTCTGCAGATCCTTATCTAGCTGACAGCATCGCTGGCGCATCTCCTCAAGACACTGGGCAATCTGAAGGTATTCTGAACAAATGCATGGTTTCAGTATTGGGATTTGATGGGAAGGGCTCAGGAAAAACCTAGGATTACCTACATGTAAATAAACTTTGCAAGCACATAAGTATCTTGTAAGTGCCCAAGAATAATATGAGTTAAGATGGAAAATATCAAAATGAGCAAAGAAAGTGCGCTCTCCTGTGTCTTAAGAAAGGGGTACAACAAATGCCATCTTTTCCTCACCCTTACATAATCAAAGAGTTTATAGAGTCTGGGCCAACCTGCCAACAGGAAGCACTGATACTATCTCCAGAATACTTCAGAATGCTTGAATTAACCAACTCCTCATCGCTCTCTGTCAAGCTCACTAGCAGAGTCCTAAGAATAATTTGATCAAAGTTCCATTAGAAAAGCCTCCTCTTAGCTGACTGATGAATGGACCAATGGAATTGCCCAGTTCTGACAGCTGCCAGGGTAAAAACAGAAGCATTTAATAAGAGATTGTTACATTATGTTTCTTTGTATCAATACTTAATTGTACCTCAACATGGGAAAGGAAGGAAGGAAAAAGAAGGGAGGGAAGGAGGAAAGAAAGAAAGACAGAGGACAGAGGGAAATATCTCATGCTCACTGCCATCTTCCTACAAGGAAATTCAGTGGGAAAGCTGACAAAAAGAAATCACACCCACTCTCACTGATTTTTTGCCTGCCTGCATTCATTCAGTTTAGCTAAAGAAATATCTCAAACCGTGGCCCAGTGGGATACAGGTTGCCTACTAGTCCATTAAAAATTAAGGACGCTGAACTAGATAGATCTTGGGTTAGAATCAGAACTTTTCTTATATTTGTAGACCCAATTGTACAATTGTAGTGGCAGAGAAAACACACATAGAAGCCCAAAGTTAACACAAAATTAAGGATGTTTTGTTTTCTAGGTGACTTGACAATATGCTTTCAGTAGGCACCCCTTATTACTGACACTACTGCCAAGCTGCTCACCCTCATCTGTTGTTGAGTCTAGTTTACAGTCACTCAGAGAAAGAATATGGTTGAAGGTGCTTCTCTTTTTCCTTCAGCTGCTTTCTATTTGGAGTGAACAAGTCAGCAGGTTTGCTTCAGGGGTTATAGTGGAGTCCTAGGCTGTGGTGTTAGATGCTCAGCCAAGCTGATGTTTTAGAAGGAAGCTGGAGAAGTAGTAATAGAGGCTCTGCAGGGAGCATTTCAAAGAGTGGCCTCAGAGCATCTTCAAAAATTGTCACTCACTATAAATTTGTTAATATAAAGGAAAAAAAGTTCTAAAACATCTGGGGAATAATCATCTTAATTATATTTACAAGTTTAAGATATTAAAGTTAATATTTTCCCTGGCCCCACTTGCTTATTGTAAATACAGCTGAGATCATGTAATTCCAAAGCTGTATATTCCTATGGTACAACATCAACAAAACTATTCTGAATTTTTTTTTCTATTTGAAAGACAGTCCCAGAACATCAGTTTTTAATTCAGGTTCAAAAGTTAATAGTGCTACAGCAAGAGCACACATACACATTCCAATAGAAAGCAGCCAGATCAAATCAAAGGAGGGGAATATTATCAGATTAATGCAAGCCAAATATATACTCACTGTAATATGAGTCTAAAGAATGCTTACTCAAATAGCTCTCATGGAGGGTGCTCAGCCAATCATAAAACACACATTTATCAGGTGGTAAACTTGGGACCTTACTCCACACCATGTTTACCAGCCCTCTGATTTGATCTGATGGTCATCTGTTATTCTTTTTTTCAAAAATGCATGTGATCTATGAGGCCCAAAGCATTCTTGTAATAAAAATTAAGTTCACTGCCTCTCTGTACTTCAACATGCCCACTTCCCATACCCACACGCCTTTTCAACATGAAAGTTGGAAGAATAAAGAAATTCAAGTGTTGTTGGATGAAGAGCTACAGGAAGTATCTGTGAATACACCATTACTTAAAGATACAGTGTGGGGAGCCTCAGTGTTATTTCAATCCAAATTAATCCATCTCATCCTCTGCTGTCCCCTTCTCCTCTTCCCTTCAATCCTTCCCAGCATCACAGTCTCTTCTAAGGAGTCCTCCCTGTGCATTATGTGGTCAAAGTACTTGCAAATACTGATCTGTCATTCCAGTCTTCCTTGGACTGAGCAAAACTCTGAAAAGTGGGAGGATTATTCAGGACTTTCATCCCTTCATGTCTTCCCTTCACCCTTCAGCCTACACAGGAGACTAAACTCACAATTCCCAGTTAGCATACAAGTTTAATTCCTAACATGTCTGGAAGATCTAAGGTTGAGGAGTACTGACAAACAACAATACAAAAATATTATACAGCAGAACAGATCAGCCCAGAATTATACCTTGCATTACGAAAGCAGGAACACAGAAAGAGTCTGACAATTAACTACAGGACTTGGAGCCCCAAATTTAGCTGCAATTAGATCAGTCATTAAACCTAACAGATTCAAGGCTGTTTGAATTAACCAACTCCTCATCACTCTCTGTCAAGCTCATTAACAGAGTTCTAAGAATAATATGATCAACATTCCTTAAAAAAGCCTCCTCTTAGCTGACTGATGAATGGACCAATGGAATTGCCCTAGTTCTGACAGCTGCCAGGGTAAAAACAGAAGCATTTAATAAGAGACTGTTCAAGAGATTATGTGTCTTTGTATCAATGTTTAATTGCACCTCAACATGGGAAAGGAAGGAAGGAA
>JANHZU010000001.1:707876-727580 GCA_032468055.1 Acrochordus granulatus
GCACCTCAACATGGGAAAGGAAGGAAGGAAAAAGGAAAGAGGGAGGGAGGGAGGGAGGAAGGAAAGAAGGAAGGAAGGGAATACAAAGGTGAAAGGAAGGTGAGCTGGAGCCAACCCACCTATTTCAGCATTGCTGTTGAAATCAACAAACTCCAGTAACTGGTCCAAATGATGCATAAGCAGTGGGCCAAAGTGATTCATCCTGCTAAAGACAATGATTGAGAAGGAAGTTAAAAAAGCAGAGCAGGACCAACTGAAGAACTGTTTTTGCCTGAAGTGCAGCATAAGGGAAGGACTACAATGAAGCAATAGAAAAGTTTGTCCTCAGTTCCTTCCCTTCAGTAGCCAAACTCAACCACACCACTTCTTGAAAAATTCTGGTACAGAAATATCACATTCTAGTATAAAATTTGCATTTTTCCTCTTCTGCTTTCCAGATAAATTGAATTACAACATCCAAAATACCCAGCTATCTACTAATCATGTTGTCTAAAATTCTGGAAACAGAAGTTTAAAGCAGTATGGATCTTTGTCTTTCTCGTAATTTCTGTATTTTCATCTAGGAAAAGCATCCTTGACTGGGAATTGGAAGAGAAAATGAACGCGCGGGCGGGAGGGAAAAATAGAGGAAACGCGAACTCCCATTCCACAGTTTTAATACCCTCAATAGAGCAACGTGAATTGGAAGCAAACACACCCTCCAGCCAAACCTCCAAAGGTTAATCAATTCAGGACGCAAATATTCGCTTTCCCCACAATCCCGCCTGTTCGGGATGCCTCGTGTTCTGCAAATAAATAAATCCGCGCAACCTCCGGTTTAAAAAGAGCAGCCCCCGCCCACCTCTCCGGCTCCGAGAAATAAAGGTGGTGTATCAGGGCGGCTGCCTTATGAAGGCAGGGGGATTCAGAGAAGCCTCCTGCCTTCCTTTAATCTTTTCTCCTCCTTTCCTTATAAGAAGTGGCCATACTTGGTATTTGTTTGCGGTACAGATGAAACCGAAAAAAGTCGGGTCAAGCATCATTGCAGCCAAGTATTTTGTTATTTTATTGGATTGCATACATACCTGTACTTTGCCTGAAGCCTCAGTGGTTTAAAAAATACTCTCCGCTTTAGAGCAATTGGATTAAGAAAGTGTTTGTTTTAATTTACTTTATAGGTATACATCAGTTTAGCTGCATTTTTGCCATTTTTAAAAAAATTGGATCATTAAGGAAAGCAATGGAAAAGGTTTATACTGCCTAGTCAACATTCATTATTATTGTAGGTGTAGCTTTCAATGTCAATTTATTTTAGACCATTAAGTAAAAGTATATTATAAATGTTTGACACAGTATACAGTATTGTTATATAGTGTTTATTATTGATGCATTTATGAAGTTACAATGTTATAGTTTTGTTTCTTTTTCCTTTAAAAACACATACTGTAGAAGCAATTTAACATTAAAAAAAATCAGGTAAAATTTGCATCCATAGAACTACTCTTCAAAAGTTAGGTTACCTAATGAATGTGTAGGAGTTATGCCATATCTGTGTGAGCAAACCATAGATGGATATAAATAAGAAAACTCCAGTTTCAAATAATATGGAGAGAGATCATTGGGACTAGGAGGCATCTGTCCAAAAACAGTCTCTGTAATCTGAATGAAAAGCCTTGACACTATATGGATAATGGTTGCAAGAAAATTCCATGTGAAAAGTGAACAAAGCATGGTGATTTGATACTAGCCCCTTGAAACAGAAAAGGTGTGTTTTCTATGAGTTATTTCCTAACTTTGGCTATTAAGTTTCTTTCAACCATTCTTTATCAAAGAACATTACCAGAAATACAAGTTTCTTTATTTTACATATTTTAATCCTGCTTTTCTATTTAAAAAGCACTTGGAACAGTTTTTAAGAACTACACACAGTATAGTGTATCCATGTGGTGAATTACATATTTGCATATAGTAGGCTGTGCAATTTTCCAGTAGTTGGAATCAGCTATTCTCAACATAATTTAAATCAAACCCAGATAAAAAGTTAATAATATTCCTCTTCATATATTTAATACATTTCTTTCTGCCTCATTTATATATTGCATTTTGCCTCATTATATATTGCATGTTGGACAGAGAAATGAGCCCTGAGACCAAAGACAGTGCAGCCCTGCTCAGTGGCCTCCTGAGAGGCATCCAATATCTTATCAGGCCAGAGCAAAAGATTTAGCACATAAATTGCCTACCTGCCTCTCCAGTTTTCTATCTGGCAGTGCTCCACTGTCTTGGACTGTTCCACATACTCAGATTTGCACTTTTGAAACAGGATCCCCATCTTGCCACAGAGCAAATCTGCCTAGGTAGAAGTAGTAGAGAATTCAGGCTTCCCAAATCAACCAGTCAGTTGCAAAATACATTCTGACTGAATGTGATCCAGAAAGAGGGGGAATGATTCAATTAGGTGACATAAATGGATGAGTAGAAACAAGGAAGGTAAGTCCAGAGAAAGCAATCTGGCTATTTAGACTCAAGAATGACTTAAAATGATTATTGCTTGGTGAGTATCTGTTTAGAGAAAAGTGGTTTCAAATACATTGTGCATCATATCTTTTTCTACATACATATGGCAAAGGAATTAATATAAATCTAAAAGTATGAATGGTTTATAATTGTAAAAAAATGAAAAGGGTGAGCTCAGAATGTATAATAGAAAATTATTTGGTAGTGTTGCAAGTAGATCTTTGAAAAAAATGGATATATAAGAAAAGCAATGAAGGAAACTATGATAAAAGTAGAATGACAGCAGGAAGAGAAAATATGAGTTCTGTTTGAAAAATAATGAGATTAATCATTTCTATTATTAATACAGTAACAAAATAATCTCTCAATGGAAGATTAATTGAAAGTAGTCATAAGAGCAAGGATTGTGGAAACTGCTTGGAGTAGAATGAAAAGAATTAGAGTGACAGAATTGTTGGAGTTAACAATGGACAGCATAAAAGGATACATAT
Source organism: Acrochordus granulatus (assembly GCA_032468055.1). Classification (NCBI taxonomy): domain Eukaryota; kingdom Metazoa; phylum Chordata; class Lepidosauria; order Squamata; family Acrochordidae; genus Acrochordus; species Acrochordus granulatus. The sequence continues at coordinate 710,864 of JANHZU010000001.1, forward strand.
AGAATGATAAAGTAAAAGTCTATGAAAGAGGAAAAATAGATATGACAATGATCGCTGCAAAAAGTGAGGTCAAGAAAAATATATGAATAATGTGTGTATAGAGAAAAAATAGAAGCCATGAAGACAGCAAAGAATGGTTATAATTAAGATATAGAAAAATATAATGACAATAAGTTGTTTTGGAAGAAAGGTAAAACCAAGGAACTTCAGGCAGAGTGAATAGAATTAAAAGTAATGAAATTATTTTGGATGAAATGGAACTTAGTGACTGCTTGGAGGAGTATTTTAGAAACTTGTATGGTAATTGCAGTGCAGAAAGGTGGGTGGTGAGATCATCACAGTGAGAATGAGAGCTGCCTGGTACAGATAATTTGATAACAAGATCCAGGATAGCAACATTCTGGTAGCTGAGTAATTGCCAGCCAAGTATAATGAATAAACTTGCTTAACCTGGAAAGGGGATTGGAAGTTGAGAAACATATTTTCAAGAAAGCACTCTGAGCTTAGAAAAGAGTCTTTATTTGCAGGCAGAGAAATAGCTAACCTTGGCATGTGTGAAGAAATGTGCAATGCATCAGTAGCTTCTTATTGCATTTCTCTGCTAATTTATTGAGTGAGCTGTTTGTTTCTCTGATTGTGCTGCATAATTAGCCTTGCATGGCTGAAAACAAAATTAAGCTTTTTCCATCCTATCCTGAGGTTATGAATAAAGGGAGAAAAACAATCACAAAGAAGTCTGGATATGCTACAGTTGTGTGATAATTTCCCAAGAATTCAAAAGTCTTTTGACAAATGATTGGCATGCTTAATTAATTGTTCAAAGTAGAAGAAGAATAAAGGAATTTGTGATATCCCCTTAGTTCTTTAATCTTTTTCTTCAGCATTTGTCCCATATAGTGGCAGAGTCTGCTATACTGGTTCACTGTTGCCATTTGATGCAGTTATGGGCCTGGTCAGGGTGAACGCCACAATATTCAGATCATTATGCAAAGGGTTGAGCCAGTGTTGCTTCTGGTGGCTCTTTAGCTGCTTGCCACTGACCTGCAGCAGAAGGCCTATATTGCGAACATGGTTGTAGTGCTGTTGTTGGTGATCCAGCATAGCATCTTTATTTCCATCATGCTGAGGCAGCATACTATATTTTTTGTTTCAGGTCAGCACTCGGTGCCACAGAGCATGATGGGGTGGACAACAGTGTGGTAGATCTTCAATTTAAGGTGCTTGCAGATCTTCTTGCCACAGGTGACACCCATTGTGCACCATTATAGCCAGGCAGTGTTGACTCATGAGGTGACTTTGTTTGTCAGGCTGCTGTCAGCTGTGATCACCAATCCAAGGTATTTGAAGGTTTCAGTTCTTGGCAGGTCAGTGCCGTCAACCTTGATCATGCCACACTTGCTGGGGTCTGTCAACAAGTATATGCCTTCTTAACATTGAGTCACAGACCATACTGTGCCAGTTGTTTGCTCCAGGCCTGGACTTGCCCTTACCCCTTTAATATTTGAAAACAAATATATAAGTAATGCTTGTGATGATACTAAGGATATATTGTTTATATAGATATGCATACTGTTTCTATATGAATAAATCTGGAAGAGTGAGAGAAGCTGCCAAAGACTTGCAAGAATGGGCATCCAAAGTAAGACAAAGGCTGGTAACATCAGATCAATGGTTCTCATTTTTTGTATTCAGAAAATTATGTTTAATTGACTGAGAAGCTGAATAATTGGAGGTGAATATTAGGCTGCATGATGAAACAAGATTTTGGATTTAAAAAATGATGTTTCAAAGAACAAAATGTGTTTGACAGGAAAAATGGAGAAGATGATTCCAAGTTACAGATAAATGGCACCCAGAACTAGCAGATGAATTGGTATACTTCAGTGGAATGTTTACTAAAGGTAGAAAAATGAATGGAAATGTTAAGACATGTAAGTGCTGGTAGAAGAGTAGTGGATAATATGTTATGAGGAATTAATGTTTGTGAAAAGAAACTAAAATGGCTGCACACGAGACTGTGAGCTGCCCACTGTTGTATGAAAATGAGAACTGGGTATGTCATGAGAAATATAAATATTAAGTTGAAATATTGGAAATGGGTTATGGAAGTGTGCATGTAGTAAAATCACAGGAAATAGGGTCAGTGTTGAATGAGTGTTGAATAATTGGGAGTGACCCAAATGAATTACAGTGGAACCTTGGATTGTGAGCATAATTCGTTCTGGAAGAGTGCTCTTAATCCAAAATGCTTTTATACCAAAGTGAATTTTCCCATAGGAGAGAATGTAAAGTTGGATGATCCATTCCATGCACTCAAAAATATTCATAAAAAAATCATTTTCAATAGTACTTTATGTAAAATTGATTGTCCTAATATCTGAAACAAGTAACAGTGATTAATACACATTACAAAGAAAAAATAAAACAAATTAACCAGTACTTTAATTTTTGCTAGAAGATTTTGAGGCAGGGGTCCCCAAAGGTCCAATTCAAGCTGGGCAGAGAACAACAACTGTGGTTTAATTTGGGTGATGGATCTTGATGGTCCCTTGGTTGATGTAAGAGGATTTCCACCTAGCCTTGAGGTTCTATCTTCTCGTTTCTGTATAGTTCTTAGGAAGTTAATCTGCTCTTTCCTGGGAGGGGTGGCTGCTTTAGTATTAATCTTACCGCCTTGCTCCTTGCCGAGCAGCTACAATGGATCCACTCTGAGGCAGATTCTGGCAATCAGCTACTGCTCGGCTGGCTGCTGTCTTGGTGGCCCATGTTGGATTGGGTGGATCCACTGCCACTGCTCAAGGGCAAAATGGCCTTTTTCCTTTTCCCTCGGTAATGCCTTTCTTGGGGGTCTTTCCTGGGTGGTTTGGAAATGTTTCTTATCATAACCTGCCAACGTGCAATGAGAGGGGGAGAAGAGATGGGCAGGAGGGGGATGGGCTGGATGGTGCCATGTGAGGAGGGCTGTGTGTGTGAGTGAGTGACAGGGAAGATGGAGGGTCAAACTTCCTACACTTTGAGAAGAGTCCTGGCTGGCATGAGGGAGACAAGAGAGGAGAGGAGTGGGAGGGTTATGGCTTGGAAGAAGAATCTGAAATCTGAGTCTTGGGAATTCTTTCTCTTGAATGACTTTCACTAATGCTACTGGTTTCACTTAATTTATGCTTTTTACACAGTGAGAGAGAAGAACCATTGGCTCAGAGCGAAGCTCGTCTTGCAAGTTTTCACTTGCAAGTCTTCACCAAATTAAATTTTATTAAAAAATTTGCTTGTCTTGCAGAACACTCATGAACCATATTACTCGCAATCCAAGGTTCCACTGTATTTTCAGTTACAATTATTTTGGTTACAAAGATAGAATGAATGACAATCAAACTGCAAGATATAAAGGAATAGAGAATGTGTCAAAAGGAAGAGAAAGACTAATAGAGTTGGTGAGAACCCCAAAAAGAGAGTTGAGAAGTATAAAGAAGAGGCAGGATAGGCAAGTGTGGTTTGTAAAGATAGAAAGGCAGAACGATATTGTGAATTGCTGTGGTATCAACAAGTGCTATTTTTCTTTTTTAATTTCAAGCTTTTATTTGGCTTACTATTTTTTACGTCTTTTCTCTGTTTTGCACCACGCTTCTTAGCCTGGAAGTAGTAGTGATTGGGCTTGATGTATTTATGTAGATGGGTCATCTTTGGCCATGTTGCTTACAGCTGCTGGGAGTTCCAGCTTTCAGCAATATCTGGAGACCGTAGGCTGACCACCTCTGGTGTAAGAGGTCTTGAAATCATTGGAGGTTGAGGCCGTTTTGTAGCATTATTGCATTTACATTAGAAGAGCAGAGAATGAGTGAATGTGGATGTGATGATGATCATTGCTGCAGTTTCTTGGGCTCCTTAATGGCTAGCTATTTGGGTACCAAAAAAAAAAAAAGATCACTGTATTTCATGATCCTCTGGGACTTTCTGTTTAAATTTTTGCTTCTAGTTTCCCTTCCCTGCACTGTTACTCTGTAGATTCAAACTGAACTTGATGCATTTTCATCTTTGGTAAATGTATACGTGGGCATGTACCAAGAAAGACAGGCAGCTTGTCAATCTCTGCTTCCATGCTCAAAACAGCCATTTTTTTGTGTGTTGACTCCTGCTGACAGTCCAGATATGTCCCTGCAGTTTTCTTGGCAAGATTTTCAGAAGTGGTTTGCCACTGCCTGCTTCCTAGGGCTAAGAGAGAATGACTGGCCCAAGTCGGCCAGCTGATTTCATGTCTAAGATAAGACTAGAACTCAGTTTCTAGCTAGATGCCTTAACCAGTAGGTTGAACTGGTTGTCCAACAGACAGCCAGTGTGCTGATTCTTGCATATCAAGTTGCTATAGGACAAGTTTATAGTACCTTCTTAGAAATCAGCTAAATGTAGTTCCTATTAACAATATACTTTGACTTTCTCTATCATTCTTTTTTCATCCTCTTTTCCCACAGGGAGCCCAGTGTGGAAATATATCATTCTTTTCCATTTTATTTTCAGAAGTTTATGATGGAGGTTTGGCTGACTGACTTATCCTAGTCATCTTCATGGGCGACTGTATATTTGAACCCACTCTGCCTGCTATTCAGTATTGTAGTTTGAATACAATAATTACATTTGATTTGTCCTTGTTACATTTATGTAACATCCTGCCAAAAAAGAGTGCTTTTCCTTGGATAATTATAGTTCAGTCAGCCCACAAGCATATCCGTGATATTAGTTATTATAATCAGTGAGTATGTTTATTTCATATATGATCATATGTGGTTTTCTTCTCCCTTCCACTTACATATTTATTTTTGTGTTAAATGTACCAAGTACTCTAACTGTATTAATGAAGCAAAGAATAACAAACCACAATCCCTAAAATGGTGATTCCAAATTTCTCCAGGGATCACTGATTGTCTGCAAAGATACTGCATGTAGTCTGTGATGCGAATGGCACTCATATATAAAGCATGATCTTACATATGGAGATCGTCTTATGTGTGAGGTATCTTCCCTTCAGAAATTTGCACATAGTGTACAAAATCCAGGAAAGGAGTTACACTCCTACTATTTAAAGTAGAATTTCATGGCACGATTTTAGGCTCTGCTCCCAGTTTGAAGTAAGTTAGATTGGTAACATTTGAAGGATTACATCATTTTTCCAATATGTGAGGAATACTGTGGCAACAGTAGCAGTCACACATCATCCATATCAATCTCTGAAAAGGGTTATGTAGAACTGAATGCATGAAGGCCTCCACTCATCCAAAGAAGATTTTTAATTAGCTGAAGCAAGGTTTTTTCAAATTCTCAGAAATTTCCTGAACAAGTCCCCGCAATTTTCTTGGCAAGGTTTTTCAGAAGTGATTTGCAATTGTATCTTCCTAGGCTGAGATAGCCTAGGTGAGATGATCCAGGTGAGATGATCCAGGTCACCTAGCTGGATTTTTGTCTATACTTCTACATCTTAACCACTATTATTGGGAGCCCAGAAATGGGAAACTGGGACACTGGAAACCAACTATGTGGAGTATTCTTGAGGAAAGCCTCCAAGGCTGCAAATATTGTTTTTGTGTAGAAAATCCACTTGTATAGGTTGAAGGGTCACCCTTTATACTGAATCCCACCTGAAGGCTGGGGCTCTTCAAGCATTATCTCAGTGGCCAGCCAGGACAGAGTCCAGTCCCAGAGCTGATCCTCTAAATCTCTGCAGACTCTCAGGCTGAATAAATCATTGTCCGTTTAAGGCATTGTCTCTCGGTCAAGGAAATCCAAGTTAATGGGCTTGTCTGGCACCAGCACAATACGGGCAAGAGGCTTCACATCAGTGCACTGTGGGTCTGGTCTGATCAAGAACTTCTGGATTATCTGAAAATAACCCAGAGAAAAATTGCACATTATTTCAGAGACTTCCTAGTCTGGTTCTGCCTTGCCCTAAATCCATTCACATTACTGACATTTTTTTTGTTTCAGATCTCCTGCACCATAGCACTGTTTTACAAAAAAATAGTTGCCAGTTGGCAGAGCCATGAGCATGGAGAAGAAGAATCTTTCCCTTCTAAAGTAATTTCCACTGATCATTCATAATTAAATGTAGAGTTCCCAAATGCCACTTCCTTTTCTTTTCATGATAAAGTCTTCTGGCATAGGGAAAATCCCTACTTCTCTGACTTATAGTTTACTTCTTGGAATGAGGAAGCCAGTAAATACTGCAGTCCTTTCTTTCTGTTCCTTCTCCCTACTGAAGTTATATCTGTGATGAAGAATAATGGGGAGAAGAGAACAATGAATCACATGAAGTTACAGGATTATCAAATACAGTATAGGCTTGAAGGATTAGATGCAGGTAATCCTCAACTTACAACACAACTGGGAACAGAATTTCTTTTGATAAGCAATGCGGCTGTTCAGTGAGTTGCACCCAATTTTATGGCCTTTTTTGCCATGGATGTTAAACAATTCATTGAAGTTGCTAAGTGAATCATGTGGTTGTTAAGCAAATCTGATTTCTCTCCTTGACTTTGCTTATCAGGAACCGACTGGGAAGGTTGTGAGTGATGATCACATGACTCTGGGATCCTGCAACCGTTAAAAATACATATCAGTTGCCAAGCGCTTGAATTTTGATCACATGACCTTGAGGATGCCACAATGATTGTAAGTATGAGGACCAGTTGTGATCACTTTTTTCAGTGCCACTGTAACTTTGAACAGTCGTTAAATGAATGGTTGTAAGTTGAAAACCACTTGTATTTCTCATCCACCCTACCTTCTACTTTCAGGAAGCTGCTAAGTTAGGTATATTTCCTATATTAACAGCCACCCGAAGTAGGTGGGGAGAATTCCACTGCTTCTCTGTGGACTAAGATTAAACTTAAATCCCAGATCTCCTGGCTGAAGAAAAGCAGAGTTGGAATTTCACTTCTTTATTTTTCAATTACAAGATCAAGAATCATACAGAGACTGGCATAGTATACTCAAGCACAGAAGCTACTCACCCTGGTAAGAGCCAGATGCATTTCAAGTTCAGCAATGCGACGCCCTACACAGGCACGTACTCCATAACCAAAAGGAATGGAACTGAAGGGGTGAGGAGACATGCCTCTCTGGTCTCTCAACCAGCGATGTGGCAGGAAGCGTTCTGGTTCTGGAAAGTTGGTCTCATCATGTGAGATGGTGTAGTGAGCCAATACAAAGAGGGTCTAAGCCCAAAGGAAAGCACAAAAAGTCAGACAAAGGACTTCTGAGCAAGCCAAGGGATGCTGGTCTTCAATAAGAAACTTCCTCAGGTAGATGTTGGCAACAAACATAGGCAGAGTTTACACTGAGGTCTTTTCCATGTGGGAGATAATAGGATACTGGCATTTTTCTGAAATGTAAGTGCTATCACAAGACAAAGAGCAAGCTCTGTGGTGTATGCGCATCAGGAACAGAGTGTGTGTCTTTAGAAACTGGTGCTGCTGTCCAGTTGTGAGGGTCTATTTTTTGGTAGGCTGTACTCAGATTGTATAGCTTATTTTGCATCCCATAAATAAAATTATCTTATAAATAAAATGAATTTAAACTGCTTTCTAATTTAATTCTTGATCCTTGTATATTGCAACTGATCCATTTTCCTAGATTTTGCCTAGCTCTGCCTAGCATGGACTGATATTCCTAGGAGATGCTAGCATTCTTAGTATGGACTAATATCCAAGTGATAAGCCCAATTCACTAAGAGGTGTTTTAGTTGCAAGATCAATAATACATCTGTACTTACATCCTTTGGGAATTTGTATCCCTGAATGACAACCTCCTTCTCTGCAATTACTCTTGCATTGGTGGGGACCACAGGATAAAGCCTATAACAGGGGAAGTACCAGGTCAGTGAGCAGCACAGAAGAGCAGGAAGAGATGTTTCCACACAAGTGCTGGCTCATCTCCAAACCATCAGCAGTGTTTTTGTACTATTGTATGGCACTCTGTGTTCTCTTACTCCTTTGAGATAGTTGCAGGCCTGTTGGCCAACAGGAAGTCCCAAAAAATAGTTGTCCTTTCTCAATCTTCCCTCCCTGTGCTTGAGTTTGTTTAGTGTCAAAGAAAGAAAACAGCCAGAGCAGTCAAAAGCAAGGACAAAGTGTGAGCCAAGTGCCATGATGCTTTTGCTTTGGGACAGAAGGGGGAATTCCAAAAGGTGGGGGTCCAGTTCTTGCTAATGAGGAACTGTCTGGGCAGAATGATAATGCAAATGATGTAGAATGGCCTTTGCAGTATTTTTGCTGAAGCAGGAGTGGTTTTAATTAACTTCTAATATGAATTGGATAAACATGCAAAGCCTTTTAGAAACTCTAAAGCACAGACAAGAAGCAATTTGGGGTAGTGGTGAAGAGCATGGAGCAGAAAGCAGGAGACCCTGAGTTCTGCTGCTCCCTTAGGCACAAAGCCATCTTGGTGACATTGGGCCAGTCGTTCTCTCTCAGCCCTAGGAAGGAGTCAGTAGCAAACCACTTCTGAAAAAACCTTGCCAAGAAAATTGCAGGGATTAGTCCAGGTAGTTGCCAGGAGCCAACACACTCAAAAGCATACAAATAAAAAGAGGAGGAAAAGACAGGCAAAGCCACCACCCCCTTTTTTCCAAGAATGTCAGATGCTAAGAGAATATTGTAAAAAGGTGATTATCATGTGTTGATCTTCTTAATTGGTTGAAAAGTCTTGACCGAGCTAGAACCCAAAGCAATCTTTCAGATCCATGTAGTTGCCAGGAGTCAAGACTACCTTAATGGTATGCACATACAAACACAAAAGGCACAGAAGGGCCCACAGAAGCACACATGAGAAATGGGGAAAATACTGTACTGTACCAGTTTCCTGGGACTGGCAAGTATTCTGTTTATACTTCACAGCTTTTCTGAACACATCAGGTGGGCCACTGTCTGACCCAGAATTCCGCATTAGCAGAACATCCAGCCTGCTCTTACATTCTTATGAATAGTTTCTTAAGATCCTGGGCAAAGTGACCAGTGTGCAAAGCTGTAGCAGTTACTCTAATCTTGGTCTGAGATTTAAGACTGCACCCTTCTCCTTTCCTCAACAACAGAGAGGCTCTTACCTGAGAGTCTCCTTGATTATTGCCTTAAGCAGAGGCATCTTGGTGATGTCCTTGGCTTCAGGGATTTGGCCTCTGGGTACTACATTGGCTACTTCCTGGTACAGAGCTTCCTGGATGTCTGGGTTTCTAGCCAGATGGTACAAACTCCAAGATAGAGTATTGGATGTCTAAAAAGACCAAACAAGAGGATGAAAGTGGTGGGCATCTGCCTTGGGAGGGGGAATGACAATGTATGTGTGATGGCATCATCACACAAATGCCCTGGCTTATGTATTGTGTCAGACGCTGCGATGTAAGTGCATAAAGACACTTGTGTGATTTCACTATATATGTGTCATAGCCACAGGTTGTTGCAGGTGGTTGTGAAAATGATCCCTCTGGGTAGCAATCCCCAAAGAGAACCCTGGGACAGATGTTGGTTTTCAGGGACCTGTAATAGGGATTAGCTTGTCAGAGTCAAATTCTTCTCCCAGCACTGTATCACTACATATGATAGATAAAACATGGCAGTTTGCTACACTTATACTGTACATTTCTCAAAATTAGAAATATATCCCTCCCTCCCTCTCACCTTCTCTCTCTTTCTTTTGCAATGAAATTAACTTTTCCTTTCACTTTAGAATTATACACTGACATGAAAGGGATTAGGTAGGTTGATAAATCTGCCACAGATTCTTGCTTGGTTTTGATGGGTAAATTTATAGAGAGCTCCCTTCCCAATTCAAGCTTATTTCTAAGCCTGAACCTCTAGTTCAGAAGAAGACACAAATGTAGTGAATAATTAAACATGTTATACAAGATATTCAACACTGAGACTGATAATAGATTTTTCAGATACGCACTCATTCAGAAAATAAAAATAAAAAAGGTATCTTTATTTTATACTAATATACTACAATTAATACAGTCTAAAATTAAATACATATCCTCTGAACTTGCAACTCTACTGTAAAGCCTTCACTAATGTAGAAGATTAATTTTGTTGTCCATTTTTAAATTATATACTGACAATACGTAAGTTTTTTTCCACTGTCTTGCTCTATAGCTGTTGGTGTCATTTCAAAGTATAAATTCCAGATTTTATTGGTTACATAAGTATTATATTCTACTTATGTGTAAAGATTATTAGTGATGAAGATTATATGGCATGGATGTTATAAAAAGATACTGGTAAATAAAATGCCTTTGAACAAATAAAAAAGAAAGCTGAATGTTGGATTTAGATCCAAATTTAGAAAAGCTCTATTAAAATCATTATTAAGTCTCACTGATTTCTAGGTAGAATAATCTAGATTTAAATCCATCTGACATTAGACAAGGCTAAAATAGGATTGGGTAGAAGATTATGTGTTGCTTACAGTAATAACTTTTCATAAATACAGTGTTATATGTAAACTATGATTGAATGTTGAGATATATTGTTCTGGGCTATTATCCAGTATTCTTGTTTCTTCTTGCCTTAAAAATATTGAAAGTAAGATATAAAAAGAGGCTTAACAAATAGGATTGGATGGGTTGTGGTTCAGAATACCGTAGAAACCCAGGCACTGCTTTACATATTGTATGAACCAGGCTTTTATGTGACGCACTAGGTCTTCAAAGCAAGGTACACAAGGGCCAATGTACCTATCAATTTCTTACGTGGATTCCTTTAATTTTTGAAAATTAAATTAAGATGCAGACCAAAGTGCGAGCCTTAGATCTTAAGAATGTTTCTTGATCTGCCATTTTCTTAGAAGAAATTTTGACCCAGTGGGATTTAGCCCAATGTTCTGTTTTGAAATAAGATTGCCAGAGAAAATGTAGAAATATGCTGAACAGATCAGATACATCCTACAAGGGTTGATAGGGAGCAACTTTCTCAGGCTGCCCTCTGTGACATAACTTTCTGGGAACTGATCATACCTATTATGGATATTGTTTTACATGAGTGCCCATAAGACTTTTTCAAAATTTCAAATATGCTCACCAGCTCAAAAGGTTTGTGGACCAACATGTCCCCCATTACCCCCAAAGATTGGGAAGTTATTAAAACCTAAATGTTTGGGGTCTAGCAAGTTAATCAGGGCAAATGTGAATAATGACCTGCAGTATTATGTAAATCCAACCCATTGTATTCAGAGTCAATACAGGTAGTCCTTGACTTACAACTGGTCCTTTAATGACCATTCAAGGTTATGATGGACTTTAAAAAAGCTACTTACAATTTGACCCCAAAATTAAGACTGCTGCCTATGTCTGCAGTCACACGATCACATTGTGAATGCTTGGCAAGTGGCTCACATTTATGACTGGATGCAGTGTTCCACAGCCACATGACTCTGATTTGCAATGTTTTTTGCTGTTTTCTGGCAGAAAATGCCCATTGGATATGCTGGATTCACTTAATGACTGTGGTGACTTACTTTACAACCATCATAAAAATGGTTGTAAAATTGAGTCTGGTCATCTGGTGCCTTGACTTACAACTAGACTGACTTATGACCAACTCTAGGTTCCATTGTAGTTATAAGTTGAGGACTATCTAATTCAGACTGTTACTATTTGCTTACAGTATGATACAGTACATACAATACATACCTATTATCAATGTATGTTGCTTTCTGTAAACCAGATACCTGAGATTTGTAGATATCCATCTATATTTTAGAGTCATTTTGATAGTAGGTGATGGGAAAGTCAGAGAAAAATAAATGGAGCAGAAGAAAGGGCATGATAAAGGGCATCATTTTTTTATTTCCTGGACTTTAATAATGTATTACAGCTTGGGATCTGAGTACTCATTAGGATATGGTAGTGAAAATGCTACACGGTTTAGGACTAGCCAATATCTCTGGATCAGGTGTTGTAATCCACAGTGTATAAGCCACAGGCCTCTGGTCAGGACCTCTATGAAGCAGAAAAACAAAAATCCTACAGCCTGCCTCTTCCTGTCATCTGGAGAAGGTCCAGAAGGGTCTCCAACACAGTTGCTCCTTGTCTTTTTTAGGCATTCCAGCTGGGATGGCCAGAAGAGCCTCCAGGCTCCAAGCATGGCTGCCCATCACTGTTCTTGCATAGCAAGAAGAACAAGAGCCATCAGGCCTCTGCTGCAGCTGCCCACTTCCCTGTCAGCACTTCCCAGTCAGGGTTGGTCTCCGTCTGGCCTTTCCACCATTTTCCACCATCAGGAACGGTACCAATTCATGGCTGTCCATTCGTTCACTTCTAGATCCATTTTGCTGCTTTCCCAGCCATGGTCTTCAGTCTTTTTGTAACAGCTGATTTTTCCAGATATTTGGAGGAAGGCTCATAGTTCAGGTACAAGGCTTGTGCTTTATACGGAAGGGGCAATATGTTCACAATGACATTTCTCAAGGTGAAAGAATCAGAAAACGGGATGGAAAGGCTCTCTGGAACCGAGCAAACTACTGCTAGTCAAAATGGCCAATAATTGTGCATCACCATGGGTCTTGTGAAGCATGGTAGTATGAAAATGTAGTAAATCAAACAGACAATACAGCAATCTGATTTTGTACAAAGTGGCTTCCTGGTACTTATGCTCCACAAGAATGCTCTTAAGTTTCTAATGCAGTGATAGTGAACCTTTTACCTTTGGTTTCCAAAATTTGGAAAATGCCTATCTTGACTCTGTCACACCACCACAGAACAAAAGAGTATCTCTCCAACCCCCCACAATCTAGGTCACCCTAAACAGTGACACCTGTTCTTCAGCCCTAGCCCCACTGCTGCCACTCAAAAAGACCACCTCATGCATTCCCCAAAGTACAATTCCCTGCAGCCCAGCCCTCCCCAGGATCTGTCACATGCCACTTACCTTCAGGTGATGTTCTATTTCTGTTGACAGGCCCCTGCAGCCTAACTAAGGCAGCTCCAGGTTGCACGAGGCCTTTGCTCTTGAAACGGCTTCAGAGAATGTTCCTCTGTGGCCTCTGAGAACCATGCAAAAGTGCACCCCATTCTAGCATGATTTTCAGAGGGTCTGGAGGCTGTGTGAGACTACACCCCATTCTCACACAGTCTCCACAGCCTCAGAAAACTGCATGAGCATGGGCATGCTTTCAAGAATAATTGGGTGTTGGTGGATGCTGGCATGTCACCCAAAACATCATAGCATGTCACCTTTGACACATGTATCATAGGTTTTCAATCACTGTTCTAGTGCATATTTGAGTCTTCAAGCAGCATTGTGAGAAATATAAGCTGAATCAGCAGTGACAACATGTTCAACGACATGTCAAACATTTGTCATCATTTTTACTCCTCGAGTGCTAGGGCACCCTGATGGGAAAAATAGGAAGTTAATGTCCTACCGTGTCAACACCAGCCAATAGCAGTTCAGTTATGCTTCCATATATCTCTTCATGACTAAGCCGCCCACTGGTAAGCAGGTATGTCAAGTATCCTGAAGCCTCCTCACCCTGTTCCACACGCTTCTCTAAATCCAAAATCTTCTGGTCAATCAGTTTTTTCCCTACAGCATGAAATACCTACTGTTACTGAGAGTTTACAATACTGAGATCAGCGAGACAATATCTACTGTAATAGATGGGTTTTTATCCGTAATTATTGATTCCTTGGTTATACAAAGAAGCTTAAGGAAAATACAAATTCTACAGCAGGAACACAGACAAATGTCAGTTCCTTGGGCGACACCAAACTGCTTTTGACTGAAAATCCAGAGAGTTATTCCCAAATCCCTATCGCTCACGTACCAAAGGCAAAGATAGTATCCCAGCCTTGTAGGTAACGGTTAAAGAAAGGCAGCATGTTCCGAGTCCATTTGGGTAGGAAGGTGACAAAGACGGAATTCCTGAACATATATCCAATAGCATCAATGAAGTTTTTTGTTTCAGTGGGGATCTGTTTCTCCAGACAGCCAATACGGGTCTCAAAGAGAATATAGGAGATACCTGGAGGTGAAAATTCAGGTGAGTCATACAATTATGCAGAATGGCAGCCATTGGGAAAAGAAAGCTGCAGTTTAGGAAGAAATGGGTCAGATCAAAATACGATGTCATTATGCTATAATGAAAGCTATCTGGTTATTCTTCTGATTTATATGGAAGTACTGGAATGGATGGCAGTCCTAATGGGCAGAGGCACGCTGATAACGAGGCAATATTTGTGGAAAGTTGATTCAAACTGTCCATGGAATGATCTGCCCACGTGGAAGAACATATGGTGTCTGTCTCATGTTAAGGCATCTTTCAGCCTAGGGTAGTAATGATGAACCCTGCTTTCAAAACTAGTTGTCAAATATTGGTGAACACTGGTATGTTACCCAAAAATTGTATTGTGTTGCTTTTGAGCCACGTGTCATAAATTTGCCACCACTGGCCAAGGGCCTTCTAAGGTGCTGCATTTCAGATCCATTAATGCCCCCGTGAACAATTCAGGTTCATAAAATGAAAACAGGAAATCTAATTGAATCTTGTGATTCAACTACTTTGGCTGATTCTCATTGATCAGCTTCCCTTTATGTCTTTCCGAGAGACAGAAGAATCACTGGCTTAATTTGGTAATGATAGTGCAGCCACCTGATTCCTGTTTTCCTTCTTCCTATCCTCATAAAATGACAGTTTGATCTACTGTATTGGCAACTTTTATTTCTTTATTATTTGTCCACAGCAACTCAGGAAGTCTAGATTAGACAGACCTTCTTGTATAAGAATGCAAGTAGATCAGCTTTCCAGAGGTCAGGGGAATGAAAATCGTTATCAGACTTGGTGCAGCTAAGTAGGAAGAACTTGGTAGCACCTTTTCTGACTAACCAACTCTGTTAAAAGATATAGGATTTTATGAGTGGCAGATTGGTCTTCTCCTGCCTTCCCCTTCTACTTACCCAAATTTTAATCCTACATTCATCCTACATCAATCTAGCCACTTCGTGTTGCTGAGGAAGTAAGCTGAAGATGATGCTTTTTTAATATTAAATTATTTTAAATTATTAGAAAGGAATGTGTTACAAGATTTCTCTGGCTTTTTGGCCACCATAGACTAACCAATTTTCCTCCTACAGTGTCTGTAATGAGAAACAGCTAAGCAGGAGCAATGTAACCTTCCCTGACTACTGCAGCTCTAAAGTAAATACTTCTGCATGCAAAGTTTTCTCCTGATGTAACCACAATCTTAAGAAAACGAATTTTCTTCCTGAGTCTTGTGGAGGATGGAAGAAACAATTTCCTCCTTAGTGCATGCAGCAGTGATAATGCTCAGCTTTACATTTGATCCTATTTACTTTTAAAATCCAAGCCAAACCAAATCCTGCCAAGAATCACAAGATTTCATAATCAGCTTTGTGGCTGTGCTCATATGACATACTGAACCACCAATCAGCCAAACTCCTATTGTGTTATGCACACGTAGTTTGTGTAGCTATTTTATTGTTTGGTGTCATGAAACTCCAAAAGTGCAGTAACCTGTAGCTAAACAAGTCATTAGAACTTCTCAGAGGGGACAGTCTCAGAAATAAAAGGAGTCATAGTTTATTCATTGCATCATCACAAGCTATGAACATACCTTCTAAGGCAAATCGGTACAACAGGTTGGCCATGTCTTCAACTTTTACTCCTGAGGAGCTTTTTCTTCTTTCTTCTTCAAGTTGCACTATGAGATCAGACACCACTTCATTGATGGAATCTGCATACAGCACAGCCTCCGAAGGCTTGAGCATCCTCTTGTTCAACACTTGCCGTAGATGATGCCACCTTTCTCCATCCCTAAGAATGAGAGAGATATTTTGTTAGCCCCTTGAGATAGTCCAGAGGAAACCAAAACCATGAAATACTATCTTTATTGTAAAGTTACAGTAAGTGAATCTTGCACATCTGAAAGCACTCTTCCCCTCTTGCCTCTATCTTCCAGAGAAGTAGGAAAGGTCACTTCTGAGATGCTTTCTCAAATTACATTTCTGGTTTGAGCTCAGATTTCGTTTGTTTTCTGTCTAGGCTCCCAAGGTCACTGTATTCTCACAGCCCATTACACATTTGGAGCATGTGTAGAATCCAGATGAATTGCTAGGATCTATCTGGGGGATTCACAGATAGGCTTAACCAAATCAGCTGGGTATGGTTAAGTCTCTAGTTTGTTTATAGGGCTTCTTTTTCACACACACATACACACTTTCTAGAGTTTTTCCTCTGTATTTATTAATTTTTATTTTGTAGATATATAATAAGTTTTTTTCCTTCAAGGCAAAGGCACCTTTGTCTTATAAAAGATTAGGTTTCTTTTTTATACTTTATAAATATTTCATATATATGTGTATATGTTTTATATGTCTGTGTATATATCCACATAACATAAACATATCCCCCCACAAATAAATCACAGAACAAAGTTTCTTTTGAAGAAATATTAATTGTAATGTTTTTGAAATTTAACCAAAAATATCTTTAAAAAGCAATCATATGAGTTACGGTAAAAATCTAAAATACAGCAGGTGACAGCTGGTTAGGATACATTTGGAGAATTTGCATGGTACAGTTAATTAGGTCAAAGGCCAACAGAACTGATAGAATTCACACATTTCTGAAAAAAATGCTGCTTAAAGAATATTTATATCTTCTCCCTTATAGATCCAAACAGCAGCAGGTACCGTGGCTGCACAAATCATGCTCAGAAATA
>JANHZU010000001.1:759974-773279 GCA_032468055.1 Acrochordus granulatus
AAGCTCAAGTACTTTGGCCACATAATGCGAAGAGAGGACTTATTAGAAAAGACTGTGATGCTGGGAAAGATTGAAGGGAAAACTAGAAGGGGATGGCAGAGGATGAGATGAATAGATAGCATAGTCAGTGTGATGGGTGTGAGCTTGGAAGACTCCAGGAGGCAGTGCAGGACAGGGAGGCCTGGCATTCTGCAGTCAATGAGGTCATGAAAAGTCAGACATGACTGTGCAACTGAACAACAACAATGTTATGTCATGTAATGTGACCACAGGTTAGACACACCTGCTGTAAACCAAGAATAACCTGCTGTTCTTGATATGCCAGAGAGAATAGTAGACATTCAACAATAAAATAAATATTTATCATATCTTAGAGACATTCTTTCTGAAAAGCAATCAAA
Organism: Acrochordus granulatus; assembly: GCA_032468055.1. Classification (NCBI taxonomy): domain Eukaryota; kingdom Metazoa; phylum Chordata; class Lepidosauria; order Squamata; family Acrochordidae; genus Acrochordus; species Acrochordus granulatus. Next base: position 760,376 of record JANHZU010000001.1, read on the forward strand.
TTACTTAAAAGACATGCAAATTAAATGACAGATTTACCATATAGTGTTTCCCTTTCCTTGCCAGGTGTCATAGTTGGTGCTGTCTCTCCAGGACTGGGATCTTTAGGACCAGTCACAGTAGCTGCAAGAGAGAGTAAAAGACATTAGATCCATATTCGGGGCAAAGCTGCATGAGTAGAGACCCAGACATCTGCCTAGCACTCTTCTCTTCAAGCTGTGGTGGGGAAAAGGCAAACACAGCGGGATATCCTGCTCTATTTTTATGCTATCTAGTTTGACTCATTCACATGACTCATGTGGAATTATGGATTATTTCTTGCCCAACCATGAGAATTACTTCACAAATATAGTACCAGAGATAAAAGTGCAGTTTCTTGAAGTCTGATTTACAAAATCTACTGTGATCTAGATGGAAATCTAAGGGCTGAATAGGCATCTGGCTGCAATCAAAGCACTTCTTTAGAAACTGAAAAATCTAGTTCAAATAAAACTTTTTTTTCTCTAGCAGAAATATATCTCTGCAAATGCAAAAAGACCTAAGGGAAAGGGAGAAAAAATCACTCACACAGGTAAATGGATAATGGGTTTTCACAATTAATGGATAATTCCTAGAAGCTTCTCCTATATTTGATGTTCCCATCTAGAGAAAGAATGCAATGAAATGCTTCAGTAAAGTAAAATATGACCATAACTGCTGGCAGTTGCCTGTATTGTACAGATAAGTAACGGTTCAAGCAATGTTGGAACACCCTGTTTCTTTGGGAGGGGGGAACTGGAGGCTGGAACTGAAAAATACAGGCTTGCTTTTAATTACTTTTAAGGTTTTAATGAGCCATTTAATTTACAACAGTTACCCAACTAGATTACTTGATATATTACAAAGCAGTCCTGTACATGTTTTCTCAGAAGAGACTCAGTTTATTTGGAGGTCAGCAATTCTGAGATTATGCCCCCCCAGCAGTGCTATAACTCCTTTAGTTTATCTGAATACAATATAACCAATGTCACATGAAGAACCACAACCTCCTGCTTTTTGGTTGTTTTATACTCTTAATTTCTTGTTTGCCCCAATATATTACCTGAATATAAATAAATAAAAAAATCCTACACTACTAGAGTATATATATCTCAGTTCTGCCACCTAAAAAAAGGAAAGAAAGCTGAGAATGAAAATCATACATTTTTGTAACATATTTCATTATAATAAATAAAAGTAGTATTGGAAAATAAATAATGCCATAATGTTACTTCTTCTTCTTCTTGTGCCATATCCGTTATCAGATGTTGGCGATCGTGTTGGCGATTCTATTTTTATCTACAGCCATACGAAAAAGTGCTGCTGAATTTTGGCCAAACCAGTCCTTTAAATTTTGAAGCCATGATGCTCTTCTTCTGTCTGGACCTCGTTTGCCTTCAATCTTTCCCTGGAGGATTAAATGGAGTATGCCGTATTTTTCTGGTGTCACATCACATGTCCAAAATATTCTAACTTTTGCTTTTTAATTGTTTTGATGATTTCTCTTGGCTTTCCCAGGCTTATCACCTCCTCATTTCTGATCTTGTCAACGCTGCTTATGTGTAACAGCCTCCTGTAAATCCACATTTCAAATGCTTCCAAGATTGGTGGTCTTCTGTCAGGGACCAACTCTCTACTCCATAGAGCAGGATCGAAAAAATTATAACATTCGACAAGCCTGATTTTCTTAGGTTTATCTCATGACTGCAGAAGACCTTTTTCATTTTGAAGAATGCTGTTCGAGCTTTCTCTATCCTTGTCTTCACTTCAGTGGTCATGTCCCAGCTCTCATGTAAATTAGAACCGAGGTGCGTGATCCTTTCCACTTTTTCTAATGGCATTCCTTCCAAATTTATTGGTGGTATATTAACGCATTGTTTGCTGACAACCATGATCTTGGTTTTTGAGGTGTTAAGCTTCAAGCCGTATTTCCAAAGTTCAAGTCCAGACATTTTAAAATTGCCAAGGTTGAGAAACACTGGCTAGCCACTCTATGCATCTCATGAAATGAGCTACAGCATACTAAGGTTTATGCCTTGTAATACAGTTTAATACTGTCTGTTAGTTGGAAAAGTCGCTGCCAGATTCCTGATCTTTTTTGCCAGTCTAGACTTGTGAATTCCCAGTTTACCTGGTTTCCACCACATGACACAAAATGTTGGTCTAGAAAGGCCAATGGCCTGATCCTACAGGACTCTTTTTTTGTTCTTGTTAAGAGTTTGTTGAGTAAAATGAGTGCCTTCCATGTCTTGCTATCCTATTCAAAAATATCAGTGCTTGCTTTTATTTAAGTAGTACCACACCTGGTGATACCTGAAGCAGCTATTTACTATCATCCATGTACAGCAGTGTACGGACAACTGACTTTCTGAATATCCTGGTGCATCTCAAAGGATCTTGTTCTTTAGTTTTAAGGACTGTTGGCACATGGCAGCCATTTCATGAGAAAGTGATACTTGGGAGAGTCTTGTACCATTTTTTTTGGATAAGCAGGCTCAGTGCTCTTAAGGATTAGGTGCTCAGATATGGGAGACATCTGGGTGAATTGTATATTTAATGCACCCTGAGTGGATAACACTGAGATTTCTATCTAGGCTTGTGAATATCACATGGGCCAAGACTTTGAGAGGTCTCAGCTCTACATTCCTTCTCATTCCACTCCTCTCATACAACTTCTTTATCTAAAAAGCAGAATCAGAAATAATGTAGAAATTATGGGGAAGTACATTTTAGATGGACATCAGGAAAAAATTCCAAATGATAAAAGTTGTTCAGCAGTGGAATAGACTACGTCAGGAAGTGGTAGGATCTTCTTCACAAGAGGAGAGGCTGGATGGTCATATATTTGGGAGACTGAGTAATTGATTCCTTAATTGGATACCAACTACTATTCCTATGTCATTACAGAGCATAAATGTATGTGTTTTAAATTCAGTTTGGAGCCGTTAGCTAGTTTACCACTAGCAAATATTTCTGTATGCATGAAATGCCAAAAGCATTTGGAAAGATGATAATCTTGTTTATGAACATATGTTCCAACCATTTTGCTCTGGTGGTTAAGGCACCAAGCTAGAAACCAGGAAATTATGAGTTCTAATCCCCCCTTAGTCATGAAAGCCAGCTGGGTAACTTTGGGCCAGTTACTTTCTCTCAGCCCAACTCACCTCACAGGGTTGTTGTTGTATATAAGGAGGAAGGATTGTTAGATATGGTTGCCACCTTGAGTTATTTATAAAAATAATAAAGGCAGGATAAATAAACAAATAAATGCCTTTATAATTGGTCCTTTTACTTTACCACTCCAACTATTTGCTTCAGTATCATACATGTCATCATGTGCCAACAGTATCTTTAAGGCCATGCATTGTTGGTTCAAGTCTTCCTCAGATGTAGGGAGAGCTTTTGGAATATCAGACAATATCCCAAATATACTGTCACATTCTCTGAGGTACCAACTGACTATATTGCACAATTTCAATACCTGATTAAATAATTCTATTTGGAATTACAGTTTGCTGTCCCTTATAAGATTGTCCAATACCTTATAGCCAAACTCTTTTCTTTGGCAATTCTTACTTTCTAGAAGGAATGAGAAAATGAGCTACATGAGCTTTTATCTGCCAGTTTCTCATGATTCTTTAGACTGATTTGAAATCCCTCATGTAATCAGAAAGAGTTTAGGTCTGACTTTGCTTGACCAGTTGTTTCATTGCTACAAGTATATTAAGGTCAGCTCAGTGATACCTTTTGCTTAAAGCTTTTATTTCAATCATTGAGTTGTGCCACATCGCTCAGTCATACAGAAATATAAAGTTATGTATGCTTCCAGTGATTGCATTTCTCTCTGTTCTTGTTCTCCCACAAATAGTTCCTAGTCAAGGCATTGTCCTTAAAAATGGCAAATGTGATATCACCCCCCTTTTTTCAATTGGGTATTTCACTGATTTTACTGCCTCCACGTGCCTGTCCCATCACAAGACTTTCAGTGGTTTCAGTGTCAGGGAGAGTCTTCCTGCTCTATTCAAAATTTTCCTCTGATGAGTCAAAGCAGAGAAAAATGGACAGATGCTTCAAATTACATTTAAAAACCCAGCTGCCTCCCTAGAAGCTGATGCAGCATCACTGATGCTCAAGTTCCATGAATGAAAACTGATTGGATGAATAAAACTTGATGGTTTAACTCTTGGATCTGTGTGTTCCACTCTTCTTTTTTTTCTGTTATTGTAGTTCTGACCTTTCATGTCAGCTGTCACAATTCCCTCTCTTCCAGCTTTAAAAAAGCACATTTGGCATGCCCGTTCTTGTAGAATCATCAGTTTCAATAAATTCCAGAAAATGCTCTTGGACAGTTATTACAGGGACATTTCTATGGGTTTTTTTTTTTTACAAAACACACCATTAAAGTCATTTGTTCTGTAGCACTAATGGCTGATATATCATCCCGAATAACAGAAAATAATAGAATAATATCTTGGTTACTTTTGATCTGCCATAATTTTGTTTGACTTTTCTTGCCAGTAACTGTGTGATCTCATTTCCAATTGCTTTTCCAAGATGAGTGGTGTGTTTTTCAAACTCAGTTATCTGTTTCACAGTTTTAAAGAAGATTCCACAGTTTAACACATGCAGAAGTTCTGAAGTGCCACACAGGGCTAGATTTTGGATTGCAAGCATGTTCATCATGGCAATATGTTTCTTGGGAACATTTTGTCAGGAAAAAGACTTGCGTCAATCTTCAAGGGTTTACCTTAACCTCATCTCAGACTTTTTCCACTTATAATGTCAGGCATGAAGGACCAGGTTCAGGCAGTACAATTCAAACTAACACATTTATTGGTTACAGTGTTATGAGAATTTGCCCAACTGCCTGTTGAACACCTGCACAGCTAAGATAAGATTCAATGGTCTCAGGAGGGGTTGGGTTTCTACCCTTGAAGATGCATAGAGATTCAAAACTGATTTCCCACTTCACCCTGGGCTCTGTCCTTCCTCCTCCCATATATAGATTGCCTTCTGGTAATTTGCTGCTTTCTTATGGTATCCCAAATTTCTAGCAAATCTTTTTAGTCTTTTGTTCTGTAGAACCCACTTTGGTTGGAAAATTAGTCTAGAAGAGTTTGCAGAACTCTGGTTTTTTTTGTACACAAGCCATGTGTCACCTCTGAGATTTCATTCTAGAAATGTTTTGGATGAAAATGTTTCTTTTCATTGCCTTTGGAAACATGATGTTTTTTACTTTCTATGGAATACAAGGAAGTTCTTCACACTGCTTCTGAAATGGCCCATGGTCCTGGATCATCTAGACTTAAGAGCTGAACTCAATAGCAGTTGTTTCTTACATCTCAACCACACACTCCTCTAATCTATGCATCTATGGAAATATGGATACAGCCTGCATGCTGAGTAACTGGAAGGTCAGGCACCGTGTCCCAGTCTATATTCTCACTATAGCCAGAAGCTCATTGTGAAGATTTGTGTCTTGTGTATCATAGGAGGGCTCCTCCATTTGAGATAGAAAAGCTGCTGCTTCCTTTCTTCTTCTGAAAGCTGCTCCATATTATCTTCTTTCACTCCTGATGTTTGTTCTGGACCAGTTAATCTGGATTTCACTATTCAATTGAAGAGGCCAATAAGTAAGCTGATAACAAGGCTCAAGTGAGGAAGGATAATTAGCATGTAAGGACTAGCTGGGATCCTTGTAATATTTCCTCCTCTTCTGCCTCTAAGACGTTGATCAACTATTCTCCAGAAGTGGGATTTAAGAAAGTGGCAGAAGCTTCCTGAGAAACTGCTGTTAATTAGTCCAGGCTCCTCTAGGTGCTAGAAAGATACAGAAAAATCTCATTCTTTTCCCCTCTTAACCTGTACATTCTGTTTCATGTTGGTTTCCTTTTGGTTTTCTTCTGGGATCTCTTATGCTTCCTTTTCTCCAGCACACCATTTCCTCATTTCTCTGCATCAAGAGGACAGAACATCCATATGCTTCAGCAATGTAATTTTGTACACTCTGGGACCAAGTTAATTCCCCAGCCACTCATCCCATTCCACCTCAACTGGGGTTATTTAGATGATCCCTTTAGTTCATCTCATAGTAAAATTGTGATCATCCTGTGTACATTGACAGAGTTGGAGTTTGATACTTAAATGTGTAATGAAGAAGAGGGCAAATGTTCCATGTGCATTGGATGCCCTTTGAATTTTATTTAAAATTAATAAAGAAGAATAATCCAGCTGCAAAATCATGAAGAAAAAAACTTTGTATGTAAGAACTCTCTCTAAACTATACTTTTTGAGTTCATTTGTAGGATAGGAATACTAAATTGATTCAGATGATTTTTCTCTCCCTCTTTCCTTTTCTACTCTCTCTCCTTATCTATCACTTGGCACATTGGTGTTTCCTTCTCAGACTTATTTTGCTCTGAAATCAGAATTCTACACAACTGACAATATATTTGGTAGGAATAAAGAAGGGCAAAGCAACACTGCTATAGAAAACCATAGTTCAAACTATGAACCATTTGTTTCATTCATGGAATGTTCCTGAAACAAATACCCAGTTTCTGGTTCTTAAAGAACCTTTATCAATTGTTTACAACAGGAATTTGATAGCATTTTTTGCTTAAATGAAGTGGCTGTAGAGCTTTTCTGGAAAAATGCAATGAGATCTGAATATCATCTATCACACTTTATGCACTGCTTGAAATGAAATGGCCTGCAGTGGATTCTTTGCCATTAGTGCATGGCTCTGCCAGACTGCAGAAGAAGTTACTGTATACCAGAAAAGCTGCCTGTTCATACTTTGTTCAGCCAGTCTTGCTTCAGAGAGGGGTGGCATTCACTCCATACTCGTCTTTGACAGTTTTAATATGGAGAGCTCAGGATATACAGTCCAGCTAATTTTATCAAGAGCATCTGTAGAGAGGGCAAGAGAACAAAACTTGTTGCACATGTCATGACATCATTGTACAAAGGATGTTAATTCTGTAATATATTGACTTCTTGAAGTACATGACATCATTGTGGCTTGCGCCAAATGCCTGTGCCTTATAGAGAATCAAGCTGTTAGGTCATTGTCTAGTTGAGGATTGTCTCTATTAGCTGAGCTATTACATGCTTACATGCTAAGACAACATATCATTTGTTTAATTTTGATTTAGCACAAATTATGAACTTCAGCTATTGTATTTTATGACTCAGTGCTAGCTGTGTATCAGGATTCTATGGTTTATTCAGCAAATCATGGCTAAAACAAACTCTCAGCACAAGAATGGACAATTTGTGGGGGTGGGGGGAACTTGGATTGATGATTGAGGTATCAAAGATGACAGTGGGCATGTTTAATGCAACTCCTGGAGGGGGCAAGAAATCTTTACTTTCTTTTTGTAGAGTCTAGGACTGAAGTGGAAATTAAATTCAAAAGTGGGGCAAAGAAGGCAAGAGAATCATATTTTAAATGATGAATTTGATGCTAAATTTTGATTGTTCAATTTGGCAGTGCTTTGGTAAATGCAAAATAGCTGCTGGGTGCCATATTGCCTGAACCTAAATAGAAAGACTTGAATTTGCAACTGTTTGTGGGAAAGCCATGTATGTATCATGGGCAATCCAATCATGTTCCACCTGACAGGGCAATGGATACTGCATATAGCCAGCAGGGAAACTATCTAGAGAGGTAGGCAGTACAGAATATATCATCTAATTTGGAAATCTCTATTAACTTTTCTTATTTTGCTTGAAAAGAGTCAAGGAGTAGTGTCTCATATTCTAGATGGTGCATATTAATTCTGCACTAATAAATTATCCAGACTCTGTGCCAACTGCTTTTATCCAATAATAAATATAGAATTCACTTTTCCCTGAAGCATAGGATCCTGTACCCATGTTACCTATAACATACTTGATAACAACTATGAAGGAAAATTTGAGGAACAGTAAGAAGCAATTAAGCTGTATTTGTTGATTTTGAAAAGGAGTGTGTGTTCCAAAGCTGATTCTCTAATATATCTTTTGTGCTTCAGTAAATAACATGCAAAGAAGTTAAGGATAAGCCAAGCAATGCTTTCCAGATACTTTGGAATACAGTTACCACAAACCCAGTGAGATGACAAAGTGTCACGGAATATATTTAATTCAGCCAGTTCTTACTGAGAAAAAAGTGTGAGCTTTCATACTGTTGCCCAGTCTCTCCACAGTACAGAGATAGGTGCTCAAAAGCTAGCTCTTCTTGGAATAAATCTAATCACTCATTCACACTCGTGCAGACACACTTGCACAAGCACACATACAGACACAACTGTAAGGCTTAGCAGCAGTAACCAAGCACTCTGGGCACAGGATATGATTGATTTCATCCAGCAGTTTTGACATTATCACCATCTTACTCCTTAGGGGACAAGAAAACCTTAGTTGCGTCATCTTAGATGTACTTATTCCCACCACAAACATATTGGCAAATGAGACCAGCCTCTTAATCTGAGTAATAGCAGATTTATATCAACACAGATTAATGTCTTAAACACTCAGTGCTGGGGCCTCTGGGAAATGTGTTCTGAGATTCAGTGGTTGCATGCTCCTGGGAGGCTTCTTTTGGGGATTTTACGAACTTTTTTTTCTCTTACAGCATGAAAAACATCCTTTGAAACAGAAAAGGCAGCATTTACATATGTAGGCAAGAATCATATATTCTGTTAAATTATCATGGGATTTGGGTCTGATGTTATGTGATGTGAAGCTCACTATTGTTTCCTTTGCCCCTTCTGTAAATAAACTTCTAATGCTGCTACGCTGACTACAGTAAGAAGGCTGGGGTTTTGATAGCCCCCATTTTTGCTGCTTCTGCCTTGGTTGTGGTCCATGTGAAGCTCTAAGAGACTGTTTGAAAAGGCTGCTTAAAAACCTATTACTGCTATGGCCCTGGAGGTTTCTAAAGTTCCACCATCATTGAATCAAGGTACCCACCCTTTGAATTTGACTAAATCACCATCCTACACAACAGCCACCTTTTAGAAGAGCCTCTGGTTCACTGAATGGGGTGCAGTGACCTAACAGTTAAGATGTTGGGCTTGTCGGCCAGAAGGCCAGGCACCACATTACGGGGCGAGCTCCCATCATTCGCCCTAGCTTCTGCCAACCTAGCAGTTCAAAAGCATGCAAAATGCAAGTAGATAAAGAGATTTTGCCTAATTTGGTGAGAAAGGTTACTTCTGTGTAACTCAGTGTGTAGTCATGCCGGCTACATTACCACAGAAGCATCTTCAGACAGTGCTGGCTCTTCAGCAATGAAATGGAGATGAGCATCTCCCCCTAGAGTTGGACACAAGTGAAAGGGGAAAACTTTACCTTTACTTAGTTCACTTGCCAGATTTATTTTCATCTGAAGAACACTTGCTTATCATTAGTAACTTTGAGAGCTTGTGAAAAAGACAGAACCAAGTGAAAGAATCAATAATCAGCTAAAGAGTAGCAGTCCAATAAAAACAAGAGTGAGCATCTAGAATAAAGCAGAGGGGAAAGTCAGAAGGAAGTGTTGAAAGAAAAGTTGGAGAGAATGAGTGAGCAGAAGAGAAAAGTGACTGTTTTCAAAAAAGTATGAAATTTCAAACAAATCAAAGCCCAAATTTTGACTGCAGGCTTTTGATGAGGATCATGATGTTGCAGAACAGGAAGTAGTGAGAGTGACTGAGATTACACATTATGCAATTTTGCTGGAACAACCATAATGGGGAGTACATGCATAGTACTGATCCATAAACTATTGCTTTGCAATCTACAAAGGCTGGATTCACAAACATACCAATATGAAATATGTACTTCTCACTTACCTGATTTCATTGTTTTGTCATGAGAGAAAACTGGAATCCAAAGCTGGCATCTAGGTTGGTGGCATCCTTTCTGGATGATAACTTGTATTTCTGAAAGCTTCAGCAGGTTGCAGCACCTGGCTGACTTTGTTTGGACTTAGAAACTAAGCAGGGTTGAGTCTACCTGATTCTTGGGTGGGAGACTTCTTCTGTAGGCAAGCTGAAAAAAAATCCCAGAAGAAGGCCAATGGCAAATCGCTTCTTTACTGTTCCTAAGAAAACTGCACAGATGTATCTCTTGCATGATGTCATCAGGAGATGAGCCTGGCTTGAAAAAGATCTGAACTTATGTACTACCCCAGGCCAACTAGGTAACTTGGGCAATAGTGGCAGATAATGCTGCAATTGCTTTGTATCCCTGTTAGTAAAAAATATGTTACAAAATGTATGTATGCAGGTAGGTATGTATCTAATTTATACCGCCACCCATCTCACAAGCAAGGGACTCTAGGTGGGATATAACAAAACTAAAATAATAAATAAAAATCATTATTAACAAATATTTAAGACATTTTAAAAACTATAAAAGTAGCTAAAAGAGGAATAATAAATGAAGTGATGTTAATATAATGGAGCCATCTCAGTAGTTAATTCATCTCCTGGGGTCCCCAGGCCTGTTGCAGAACAAGATCTTGAGATACCCTCTGAAGCTTGGAGGCAATGAAGCCATCCTCAACTTGAGAGGGAGGAGATTCCACAGCACAGGGGCCACAGCAGAAAATGCCCACCACCTAGGGCTTGCCAGTGTAGTTCCCTAGACAAGAACCCATAACAGGTCCATTCTTTTAGATCTAATGGGACAGTTGGACAAAATTGCAGAGAGGCGGTCCTTCAAATAATCTGGTCCTATGCCATGTATAGGTCACTTCCAGTCCCACCATTTTCTGGCAAATAGAAGGAGAAAAAATGGAAGCAGTGACAGATTTTATTTTCATGGGCTCCAAGATCACTGCAGACGGTGACTGCAGCCATGAAATTAAAAGATCTTTGCTGCTTAGGAGGAAAGCTGTGGCAAACCTTTGTTGTTCAGTCACTCAGTCATGTCCAACTCATTGTGATCCTATGGACCATAGCATGCCAGGCCTCCCTGTTCTGCACTGCCTCCTGGAGTCTGCCGAAACCCACACCTATCACATCTGCAATGCTATCTAACCATCTCATCCTCTGCCATCCCCTTCTCCTTCTGCGTTCCATCTTTCCCAGCATCACGGTCTTCTCCAATAAATCTTCTCACATTATATGGCCAAAATATTTAAGCTTCAGCTTCAATAACTGTCTTTCCAATCAACAATCAGGGCTGATTTCCTTTAAGACTGACTAGTTTGTTCTCCTTGCACTCCAAGGGATTCTCAAGAGTTTTCTCCAGCACCACAATTCAAAGGCATTCAGCCTTCCTTATGGTCCAATACTCACAACCATACGTTACTCCTGGGAAAGCCATAGCTTTGACTATATGGATCTTTGTCAGCAAGTGATGTCTCTGTTTTTTAATAGGCTGTCCACGTTTGCCATAGCTTTCCTCCCAAGGAGCAAGCGTCTTTTGATTTCATGGCTGCAGTCACCATCTTGCAGTGATCTTGGAGCCTAAGAAGGTAAAATCTGCCACTGTGTCCATTTTTTCCCTTCTATTTGTCAGGAAGTGATGGGACCAGATACCAAGATCTTAGTTTTTTAATGTTGAGTTTCAAGCCAGCTTTTGCACTCTCCTCTTTCACCCTCATCAAGAGGCTCTTTAGCTCCTCTTCACTTTCTACCATTAGAGTGGTATCATCTGCATATCTGAGGTTGTTGATATTTCTTCTGGCAGCCTTAATTCCAGTTGGTGATTCATCCAGCCCAGCATTTTGCATGATGTACTCTTCATACAAGTTAAGTAAGCAGAGTGATAATATACAGCCTTGCTATACTCCTTTCCCAATTTTGAACCAATCCATTATTCCAGTTCTAACTGTTGCTTCTTGACTAGCATCCAAGTTTCTCAGGAGACAGGTAAAGTGGTCAGGTACTCCCATCTCTTTAAGAATTTGCCACAGTCTGTTGTTATCCACACAATCAAAAGATTTAGCAAAGACAATGAAGCAGAAATAGAAGTTTTTCTGGAACTCCCTTGATTTTTCCATGATCCAGCGAATGTTGACAATTTGATCTCTAGTTCCTCTGCCTCTTCAAAACCCAGCTTATACTTCTGATAGTTCTCGGTTTACATACTCCTGAAGCCTAGCTTGTAGTATTTTGAGCAGAACCCTGCTAGTATGTAAAATGAGTGCAATTGTACAATAGTTTGAACATTCTTTGGTATTGCCCTTCTTTGCAATCTTATGCCCACTGCTGAGTTTCCAAATTCGCTGGCATATTGAGTGCAGCACTTTCACAGCATCATCTTTTAGGATTTTAAATAATTCAGCTGGAGTATCATCACATCCACTAGCTTTGTTGTTAGTAATGTTTCCTGAGGCCCACTTGACTTAACACTCCAGGATGTCTGGCTCTCGACCAGCAACCACACCATTGTGGTTATCAGGCAAATTTAGATCTTTCCAATATAGGTCTTCTGTATATTCTTGTCATCTCCTCTTAATCTCTTTTGCTTCTGTTAGGACACTACCATTTTTGTCCTTTATCATGCTCATCTTTGCAGAAAACTTTCCCTTGAATCTCTGATATTCTTGAAGAGATCTCTAGTCTTTCTCAGATTATTGTTTTCCTCTATTTCTTTGCATTGTTCATTTAAGAAGGCCTTCTGATCTATCCTTGCTCTTCTCTGTAAATCTGCATTCAGTTGGTTATATCTTTCCCTTTTTCCCTTGCCTTTCGCTTTCCTTCTTTCCTCAGCTATTTGTAAAGCCTCATCAGGCAGCCACTTTGCTTTCTTGCATTTATTTTTCTTTGGGATGGTTTTATTAGCTATCTAATGTACAGTGTTACATACCTCTGTCCATAGTTCTTCAGGCACTCTGTCTGCCAGATTTAATCCCTTAAATCTATTCTTCACCTCCACTGTATATTCATAAGGGATATCACTGAGGTC
>JANHZU010000001.1:773379-796174 GCA_032468055.1 Acrochordus granulatus
TGATTCATATATTTCTTATTTAAATGTTTCAAGACATTTTTAAAAGAACCTCCATGGTAGCTTCATCTGAGCAAAACATTATGAACATTTAAATGTTAAAATTCCAGTTCCCACTGAAATTTTTGGCAGAACCATCAAAATATTTTCTCAGGAAATTTAGGCCAGTAAATGGACTTTTAGATCATATCTTCAAAATTGCTTATAGAAGTTGAAGTCCTAAGTGTACATATAAGAATCTACTTCTCTGAGTTTAGTGGCCTGATTTATAGTAATGTGTTGAACTGGCCTAAATATTTTATCTCATGCCTGGATTTCAGTGCTGGTGAAAAAGCATTTCTGTGAAACAGCATAAGCAAGGTCTACCCTATTGGGGTTGCAAAAATCTGGGTGACCACTAGATGGCACCAGAAAGCCACCACTGTAATCTCGTGGTTGTTTAGATTTTTGCATCCAAGATTCAGAATCACAGTACTTGCTGCCTGACATTTTGCTGTGCAAAAACAAATTATGTCTCACACATCAAAGTGAAAACTAGCGCTGACTGCTATTTGGCAAAGGCAGCTTGTGAAATGTAATCTGTTCACATGGATCAAGGATAATCTGAGTCTCTAGAAAAGAGCACCAAAGGTCTCAGAACTTGTTCAGAAAGCTCTAAGCCCATTTGGGACCATCTTTACTGCATGCATGAGGTGTTCAACAGTTGTGGATGCTCAATCGTGGGATTGAGGTTTTTATCAGAACAGTTGGAGTGATTAATTACTCAGTTGCGAAGGCAGGGATGAGTCAAACACATGAATGATGTCCAGGAAACTCTTTACTCCCAAGCCTGGGAGTCAAGATCCTCTGCTGTGGGATGTTGTCTGGATATGTGATTATAATAATCCTTTCTGACCTTCATGCCTTTGCCACCCACAAACATCGCAGAGAAGTTGTGGTCCACCCACTTCTAAGAGAATCACAGATCCTTTTGTAAGCCCTGAATGTATTTATTTGTCATTTCTCCATTTCAAAATGCGGAGAGGAGAAAAACCTGTGGGTAAGACTAGGATGCTGGTGGGAGATCTGGGTTTGGTTCTCTGGTTTGCCAGAGACTCTGTGGGAGATGTTGAGAAATACACTTCCTGTTTGCCTGTAGTAGTTGCTCTCTATTTCTCATCACACATGCTTGTTTATCTTTCTGTTTACATACAGATCCTGAAAATGCTGAAACCCTTGTCTCAAAACAGGCACTGCTCTTGGCTTTATATATCATAATGAGCATTACTTTTATATTTATGTTTAGGGATTAGGTATTTAGGCAAGTATAGGTTGTAGATCTACTGCATCAAGATTCAGAATCTCCTCAATCAACTTTTCCCCCCCCTAAAAGCACATTTGTGACATTAGTACAAATGCAGAGATGCACCCCAATGTTACTCAGGGGACACTAGTAACATAATTTGTTGGGTGTGATACCAATTGACTTAGTTCATATCACGCTAATCCATGGGTTAATAAAACACCATTGGTTGGGTTTCTACTTTAGCCTCTAAACTATGTTTATATGGGTGGATTCTTATATGGTTCTAAACCAAAAACAAATCGGCCACATAATGGCTCACAGCAAGATCAGCTCTGATGTTTTAGGGAATGGAAGGTGGCTGGTCATATAACAGTTTTCTTGAGGTAAGGGACCTCTCCTACCAGTATTGGTTTACCCGTATCTCAGCTGTGACTTTTGATTAGAACTGTAGTTACCCCAATATCATTGGAAAAGGTGGGGCTTTGGGGACTGCTAAAGGTGCAATAGTTGCCTTGATCATTGTAGAACTGACTTAGAAAAGTAGACGTTTTCTGTCTTCTGTCAACTTCTCAGAGAAAAACATTCTGTACAAAGCCTGGTCTATTTAGTTTACAGGGAAGTTTGGCTCCAGTTGGTCTTTGGAGAGAGTAATGAATATTGAATTAACCTGACAGCTTTGTCCTGGCAATTTAAAGCAGCCCACAAAATTTACTACCCTGCAAAAAAGAAAGGATGACCAGCTTTCTGGAAACAGGCAAAGGTGGGATGGGGAATATTATCCTCCTTCCAATACTTTCTGTAGCTGGGCTTGTAGGAGCCGACAGTTGTTTTCTTCTGCAGTCTACTTGATTTTTAGGCTGGGTGCATTCAAAGGTTAGATTTTTCCAACCCCAAATCACTAGTTGATCTGGTCACTTATTTTTTATGCTCTTGATTTCATGCAAGATCTGGTCATTTTAGGCTTCAAGACAGAGCCACAAGGATGGTGGCAAGGAAGACTGGGAAAAGCCCTCTTTCTTAATCAGACTCAATATTCTGGAAGGGCCTCTTCAGCTCACCTGTTTAATGTAATGATAGTTGAAGGGACTCCATTCTTTTTTTCTTGGCAATATTTACAGGGCACGCAGAACCACAAAATAGCTGTCCACACTTTAGCTGAGTGCATTATGATAATCCAGCCAAATTGGAGAATTGGCGGTTCAATGAATCATGTAAATCCAGAATAGGGGATTAAGTTGACCACAAGTAAATTGTTGCTGGAAAAAAAGCCGCTGAGTGGACAAACTGTTTTCTGGCAGGGATTTTGCTCCTCATCTCACTTTAAAGTAGTTACTTCTGCAAGTGAAGAATTTCCTGTTCTTGTGTCTTTCAAAACAGCAAATTCTCAGTGTTTTCCTACCAACCTTGGATGTAAAACAAATAAGATTATGAACTGTAACAACAAAGTTTCATTTTAGAGTTTGACCATATATCGCATCACCCCACACTGAGAGCTGTGAAAGTAATATTAATTTGGGCAACCACCCAGAAACTTTTTTATAATATTACTTTTAGAAAAAACTATTTTACATAGAAATGTAAATTTTTAAAAAGCCAAACAATGTCCATCTAGTCAGGCTGCCTAAAAATTTTAATTTCTGCTGCAATCTGTATGCTTCTGTTCCTATTTCTGCAATTTCAGTCAGCTTTTGACTCCTGGTTCCTTTCAGACAGATGAGATAAAGCCACCATTATTCCTAATTGCTGTTTGGAAGTAATGGGTCTTGTAGTTCAATATATCTAGAACATTTCAGCATTGTATATATGGCTTAAATGATTGAAAACAAAATTTAAAATATTGCATAAATACAAACTGAGCATACAATCTGAGCAAGCAATTCATAGAATGAATTAAATGATCCCCTCAGCTGTTCGCATCATTCTGAGTTTGCTGTTATAAGTTAAACCTTCAAAAGAGTAAGTCAAATACTTTAAATAATTGTTAACAAAGTTATACTATCTTAGCTATCCCCATAAATAGTTGCTCACTGGTAATGGGTAAATATTTTCTATTATTACCCCAAATGGGGATAAAGGAAGAAATTGCAAACAAAACAAGAACACCAATAAAATGTTTTCTGCTGCTTGAGATACACAAAGGCACCATAAAGCTATGTCTAGTAGTGAATATGAGGAAGTTTAGGCCTTCTAAGGCACATTAGATTAAAAAACCACACCCACTACAAACTGGCCCATTAAAAAGTAGTATTTAGAGTTTATTCCAACCACACAAGAAGAAAATACAGGTGAGTGTTAGGTTTAGGAAGAATTTAATATGGATGTAGGCCACAGAGAAAAAATATCTTTGCCTTGAGCATATGCAAAATAAAATTACTCAGCTAACACCACTTGGTCTAAATACAGATAGTCCTCAACTTACAACCATTACTTTAGTGACCATTTAAAATAATAACAGCACTGAAAAAAGTGACTTATGACTGGTCCTCACACTTACGACCATTGCAGCATCTCCATGGCCATGTGATTAATATTTGGACACTTGGTTATTGGCATATATTTGTGATGGTTGCAGCATACTGGGGTTATGTGATTGCCAGGTGTGACCTTCCCAGAGGGCTTCTGACAAGCAAATGGGGGAAGTGGATTTGCTTAATAACCACATAATTTACTTAACAACTGCAGTAATTCATTTAACTGTGGCAAAAACAGTCATAAAATCAGGTGCAACTCACTTAACAACTGCCTTGCTTAGCAATGGAAGATGGTGGTTGTAAGCCAAGGACTACCTGTGTTTATTGCACCATATGGGTGCAATATGGGTAAATTATATTCTCTCTTAAAATATTTCATCTTGCCACCTGGGATGCATTTATCTTCTTTTCCGCTCCACGGCCAGCTGCTGCTCATAGGGAAATTCAAAGAATGAAAGCCTCCAGCAAACGCTTCCTTTGCTATTTAACTCAAGGATTGACTGGGATAGACTAGCCTACGGACCCGTTGTGGATGTGTTGCCGTGGGGAGTCTCTGCTCTTTGCATTTTCAGAGAAACCCTTTGAGTTTTCGGTTTTTGTGGCTGAATACGGCTGCTTCCATCATTTGCCATATTTTTATCTGGAAAGAACAGCCCGCTGGGATCTGGATCGTCTTATTTCCTCCTGGGCTCTAATGTATATAATGTCAGCCAGACTTCTAAGTTTAGAACTAAGCCAGTTGAACTAAGAAATTGATACAGTGAACAAATTGGGGTACCCCGTCAGGGAGATTCATTGAACTGATTGCTGACTCCTTGTGTTACCACGTGTGTATTTTATCCCACGATCTGATTATGTGTTTTATTTTTTATCTTATTGATAACATCGTAAATTATCCCAAATGGAGATAAAGGAAGAAATTGCAAACAAAACAAGAACACCAATAAAATGTTTTCTGCTGCTTGAGACACACAAAGTATGTTAATTATTAAATTAATAACAATAAACCTTTGTATTCTAGAGAATACAAAGAATAGAGAATAGAGAAACCCATTACAGCCTGTCTTGTTTAACAGTGTAGAAGTTCAACTAAGTATGGCTTGGCCGTTTCATGGAGAAAACGTGGGGAAATTCGGATATCTGCCAATATTTCAAAATAATATGAATATGCTAACTGGCATAGACACCCAAATTTCCTTTGCTGCTCTCCGCCACACCTTCTCCTTCTCTGTCACCAAGCGTTTTTCATTCTGTAGTAGAACTGCATTCGGGGCAATCCCCGCCAAATCAGAACTATCCGCAGGTAAGGGTATCAACCCAACAAGATTAAATCAGAACGGTTCTTCGTTCCAGACTTGCCCTCTTTTGCTTAGCATGCCTGGGCTCTTAACCATGGTAGATTAATAGAAAAAAGTGTATCTCTCTCAATACCAGTTTGGGGAACCCAGACTGGAGGGCGTAGCTTGAATCGTGCTTCTAGGTCACATGGGCAATGGTTCTAATTCAAAAAGTCATATTCTTCTCTTGTCTGGCCTGCCATAATGTATGGATATACATCTTTGGGTTGTAGTACAATTTCCATCAGTGGAATTTTCTGCAGCTGCACGTGAGTACTAAATCATAACATCTGCAGAGGCCCTTAGTTAACAGTTATTGATATTTCTGTCTTTCAGTGATTTGTCTAATCTTCTGTTTGTTATTCTCTTGGTCATAGCACTTCGTCTACAAGCTACAAACTCCACAAATTAGATACATACTGCTTGAAATAAATGGGTGCGAGTGAGAGTCTGAGGGTTCATTTGTTGGTTTTAAATCTGTCGTTCATCAAGAACTTTTAAATGATATATATGAAATCTGAAAAGTTCTGTTTGTTTTCACTCTGCCCAACTCTCATTACGCTTGGATTCCACACACCCCCTGCTTCAATTGTATGCAGCACATATGTGCATGCTTTATTAAGGTAGCACTCTGGGGAGCAAATACCAAAGTCAAGTTTGCAACATGTAACCTTAGCTCTGCATTTTTGATGTCATTCCCAGCTCATAATTACATAATCCCCTCCAATGAAAATATATCGCACTCTCAGTCATGACTAGAACACACAAACTTGGAGCCCCCTGGTCATTTCTCAATGCCCAGGAGTATTTCAACTTGCTTGGGTGGGGTGATTATTTCTTCCTAATGTCAAGCAGAGATCGCTGGGCACAGTGTTTATAAAAATAACAACAATATATGGTGAAAAAGCAAAGTTCAAAAAGCTGCATGAGTCTTCCTCTGCCAGAACATATGTCTTTCTTTTCCTTCGGGCTGCCACCCCCTCCCAATTTTCAGTCTCCTATATTCATATTTTACACACAACGCTCCAATTTGAGTTCTGGAGTTTTTCCTCTTGAGAGGAATGCTTCATTAATTGAGTGACAAAGGCAAGACTTTCACTTCCCAGTTACCACATGCTGACAGCAGGCCATCTCCTCCATTAGATTCACTTCTGTGACAGTATAATTTTTATCTCAAAGCATGTATCCTATCAGATAAGAATCAGTAATTAGTATCAGACTTCAGGATACAACCCACCAATAATTTCCACTGTAGATTATGGGAATCATATTGAGCTTTAAGAAGAAAAGGAGATCTTGGGATCTGTGGAAGGGCAGGCCAAAATAAAAAAGTAGCTTTTCGAATGTCAGTGAAAGGGAGTAGGCTTGTTTGAGACTTAGTCCCATTGGGTTCAACTGGATATATGTTCATAAAAGTATCAACAAACCAGCTGTAATGCAGTGTAATGGGTCATTCCTGAGAGCAGGCTTCCCTAATCTGGTGCCCTCCAAATGGGTTGGTAGAACAAGTCACAAATTTTTCAGGTAGCCTGGACATTGTCTATGGTGACTTGGAATTCTTAATTCAGATGAAGAGTATCAATATAATAAAAACTGCTCTAGAATGCATTGTTTAAAAAAAGCTTGTAAATGGAAATGTTAACAATCCTGGGAGTTTTGGGGAAAAAAATGATTGAATAGCTTTTAAATGAAAGGTCGATACACTAAGATCGGGTAAACAGTTTTACATTGCTGGATTAGAGTATAAAGAGTATCATACTCAAGATGCATCATCTAATTTTGAACATATTTACTCAGAAATTAAAGCATTGATTGTAACTTATTTTTAGGTTAATGTGTATCGGATTGCAGCCTTACAAAACAAGAAATACGAAAATATTTTTTGCTCTTTCTGATATTAATCTTATTTAGCAAGAACGTAGGAAGGAACTATATCTTAATAGGTATCTGATTTGCATAAATTATCCTCAAACATATTTTAATATGATAATAAATAAATTATAAAAATATGTTAATATTAAATATTCTTAATAATAATTAAGAATCAGTCTTAAGTTAGATCAAAGAACTGCCTTGACTAGCACCATCTTTTTTTTCAACAATGGGGCAGCTGATTGCTTCCACTTTGCTTGGTGATCTTTAAATGGAATCCATAGAAAATAGCAGGGGTTTCAATCTTTTTTTAAGCCTGTGAAAACATTTGGAATTTGTCAGCTCTCACAGTAGGGATGCTACAGAGGGAATGGTCACTCACAAAACATCCATTTATCAGAATGTATATACTGTATATGCTGTTTCTTCATCTCCCCGTATAGCTCAGCAACTATTGACCGTGATGGTTATTGAGATCATCTTCATTCAGAGGAACTTATTCCTGATTTCCAATTGAGGACAAAGGAACTATTCCTGTAGTTGCCTTTTTGTGAGCTTTTTGGAAATGGTCAGCTGGCCACTACTGGGAACAAGATGCTACTAGCCAAGCTGCAATTCAAATATTTATTCTGGATAGATAAAAAAAAACAATTTGCATCCTATAAATGCCATCTTGGTATTACTATGAACCCTTATATTTTCTGATGGAATAAGTCAGGGACTGGCCCCCAAAAATTTGACCTCCTTCGAACATTACAGAGGTGGTTTGCCATTGCTTGCTTCTATCCTGATGCAATGGGAGACCATGGAGTCTGGCACCTTAAAAATTAACATGTTTATTGTTTTGGGAACTAGGATCTACTTTATAAGGAGTATGAAATATTATTGTTCGGCTGAAGGTATTTATAACAAGGTAAAAAGGTAAAAGGAAGGGGATGGGTGAATGGTGGTGACATGCAAACAGCCCCACCCTGACAACAATTCAAATGTGTGCAAAATAAACAGTGAGACTTCACAATCCAATAATTGATGATGTTCATGAGATATTCTAGTATTGCTAAATGAAATTTTTTTAATGTAAGAAAAAGTATTGCTATTTACACTCAATGAATACTTTAAAATAGGCACACCCAACCTTGGCAACTTTCAGATATGTGGGCTGCAACTCCCAGAATCCTCAGCCAGCATGTCCAACCTTAACTTTAAGATGTATGGACTTGAACTCCACACATCTTAAAGTTACCAAAGTTGGACACTCCTGGTTTAAAACTTTCAAAATTTAATTTGGCCCTTTTATCATGGAAACACCTTTAACAATTCCTTGGCTGAAGAATTCAGGACAATTCTCAAGTCAGCAGTGGTGGCACTGAAATTCCTACCCTGTTGTCCATTTCTCACCCCATTTGTTGGATATATTCACACAATTCATGAAACCTTATACACTGATTTATGAAAGATTTGTATTCATACCATATGCCAAAGCCAAAACAATCTCAAAACACTGAGGCTTAATGGAATAGCCTGATTCACACAACATATTAATATGTAATGGAGCTGATCTGATTGGCTTTATCATTGTAATTTTTAATGTGTTATATGTGAGCATCCTTCTGTAAGTGTGCACATGTATAATGTAGGCACATGTGAGACGTCCAACCTGAAACAGCAAATGAAAGAAGAATCAAGAAAGTCATGCTTATCTTCTTTCTCCCATAATAGGAGATGTAAAATTCTCTGTGTTCCGCATCAAGGTTGCCAAGTAGCAATTCTATTTAGAGATGTCCCCAAAATTGGATTTGGATAGCTGGAATGGCTTTTTCTTAATTGCAGTGTTTACATGCAGTGTCTCTCTTTCTGAACATTTGCATTCATACATTGTAACTTCTTAGATGAGTTAATGAAAGATAGGTTGTTTCCAGATGCATGGATCTTAGATTTACAAAGGGCATCACACTGGCATTACATTTATGAGCCCTCAGAAGATTTTAGTGAGAGATTTTTTAAAAAAAAAGGACATGGAAGAAATGACAGAAAAACCTGTGCTAAGAACGAAAATTATCATTGTTTAGGCCCTCATAAAAACCCATCTCATTGAGAAGCATTCTATTATGCTTCCATCTTTTTCTCTATAGCTAATTGTTCTGTGACAGTAGGAAAATATGAGAGTATTACAAATGAAAGATCCCTATAAAATAAAGTATGTAAGAATGTATAATTACACTGTAAAGGTGATCCGGTCTGGAAAAACTATTCTGGTCATAGGCTGTTGCTCTTGAATCCTTCAGCTGGCACAGAATACATCTGTTTGCCATCACATGGGATCAGGTAGGAAACAGTGCTTCTCAGTTTGTGCAGATATCCTGGGTGCCTTTTAGGAATGGTTTTATTCTAAAATGCTGGTTTTCATCCACACTTAAAGTGTCCAGTTCTAGCATGTTTTCAGAAAACCCAGAACAACTTGTCATTGTTATTCTGGTGCCATTTTTCATCAACGCAAGCTTTGGGGACTTTCACACTCCAGAGCTGAACATAACTAGTTATCTTTTGAATCCCACTTTTACTTGCTGAGGAAAGCACAGACTGCCTTATCCTCTCCCTTGCTCTCACTGTAGCCATACAAGCTGCCACAGTCATGAGAATTTGGCTGACGGGAGCTAGAATCTGGCGCATGCCGAGATGTCTCACAGGGGAAAGGCTTCGATGAGTTGCATCAAACCGAGCAGTGAGTTGAAGTTTTATTTTTTTTCTTCCGACTAGGCTAATCGCTTATAAATCCTAGCTCAACTTAAGCCTTTGTTTGTCAAGAATTGTTAAGACTGTTGTTACTCCTTTCTTTCTTTTCTTTTTTTGCTGTTTGGTTCTCCAAGCACGCGCTAAATTTGCCACCGTTTGTGCACTGCGTCCTTGCGCACGCTGGTGTTTACACAGGCGTGCGACGTTGCAGCCAAAGTCGCCGCCGCCGAGCAACCCACTCCGTGGGAGGGGTGTGGCTATTTGCAGGGATTAATAATCCGGCGGCCTCCCTCTCAGGTGCACGGCTCCGGGGAAGTCGCGCCCCGGCTCTCTGGGACGATCCTTTTGCAGGCGGGGCTGAGCGCTCGGTAGTCGCAGACCCGGGCGAGCTTGGCGTCGGGGACAAGCTCGGGCAGTGCTCGCGGGTACTCCCCTTCCCCTACCAGCACAGTAGCAGTTTGGCAGCATTTTTCCACCCCTGTCCCCTGGGGGCGGGGGGAAGGAGGAGGGGAGACGCACTGAAATTGACAGCTTCTGGTTAATCTGAGTGCATGCCTGTCTACCTGTATGTTCTGCATATACTGCACATTCGTACACATATAGGTGCATACATATACGTATGTATGGACTGTATTCTCTCTCTCACATCTCGGGGTCCGGGATGAGAGGGTGATCTCGTTCAGGTTCCTCTTCCTCTGTCCCGCGCGCCTTCTCCCCACCCCCCGTTCATTCCGTGCTGTCAGCATTCAGCGAACGGGGGAGGACCTCGGCGCTCCCAGGACCACCGTGGGTGGGAGGAGAGGAGGACTGCTGGCTGAGGGCTTCCTCGTCGGTTCTTGCCGGGGTGAACCGCAGTTCAGCGTTTGATCCTCTGCCCCAGGGCTTGATCGTTTCATTTAAAGGAGGACAAATTGTCCCTGCTTAATGATAGCCTTGCCCAGGCCAAAACTCCGGTCAGGCGCGCAATCAGGCGCCTCTTCCTGCATACTGAAGCCCTGTCCCTCCCGGGCTTAATCTGAGCTGAAGATGCCCTTCCAGGAACTTGCTTTCCAGGACAAGCATGATCCTGGAAATGCATGAGGGGCATTTATGGGTTTAAAGCATTTCTACCCTGCATTCTTCACATGAGATTATGATTCAGCAAACAGGAAGTTAATTGCCACTGCCCCCCCAGCCAAATAAATAAACATTAATAACTAGGCTAAACTAGTAATTTGTATCAAAGGCACGAGTAAGTAGATAAATAGATACATCTTAAACTGGACCCAGAGCACAAGAGAACCAAGTTTAGTGTTTGGATTACTATTTGAAAGGGCATTCCAGAGCTGGTGAACCATTACCAAGAAAGTAATTACAATCATAATTACATATGGGAAAGGTAGCTGGAACAGGGCCTCAGTGCAAGGCTGGTTTGGGCTCCTTCCTTTCAAATATTTGGGTCCGCTCCAATGAGCAATCATCAGACAGGCACTTGGAGAGTTTTGACAGTATAAATTAAAATTTTGACAGCCATATTGTGCACTTGTTGGAGTTTTCATACGGTATTGTCTTCGGGGACAGACTCATATTTAACCCAGTACTCAATCAGACATCAAGATATGGATTATAATCATCTCCATCTAGGAATGGCTGCAGCTTGCAAATCAGCATGGCTAGCTTTGCATTGGCAAACTTCCGACTGGATGACAGTGAATATTGTATCATTTCATTATGAAACATAAAGATTACCTGTGGTTGCCCTGAAGATGACTTTCATGCAACAGATGGTGCAGAATATAGGCAGATATTGAAAACTGAAATATTAGGAATGTGTGAAGCAGCCATGCATTGTCCAGACACTTTGTGCAATGGAGGCAGCAACATTTGCATCTTTGTGTTGAGGCCTCGTCCAGATGTTCATTTTTAGATAGGAGGCTGCTTATTATTTGAAAAGCAGCTTTGAAGAAGAGCTTTGCATGAAGATTTTTTGAACTGAAGCTCCTCAGGCTTTGCACAGATTTAACAATCCCAAGCCTAAAATAGTTGTATTGGTTATCAGTATGCATATTTTCCAGTTCAAAGTATTGTCTGAAAATGTTATTTACTGTAAACAGCTTTATCCAGAGTAGCTAAAGAAATTGTCTTAAAGTTGCTCACATGTTACCTGACCAGCCTTTCTAGGAGAGGTTGATTTGTTCCAGAAATAGGGCCTTTTCGGTTGTCATCCCACTTATTTGGAATAGTTTTATAGTTTAACTGTTTAGATGAATCTTGAAGAGTTAGGTTTCTTCTACCTATGTAGTTCTGTGTGTAGGTAGAGCAGCTTCAACATAAATTCTAAATATCTAACATGATTATTTTCAATTTTTACTTGTCCCTTCCCTATATCTGGACATTTTTGACAGGAGATAGCCAAGGCAATTTCCATGGCTTAGATTCTCCTTGTCTGGAAATGGTAACAATTAGAGAAATAGCGAAAGCTGAGGCTATCTGTAGTGGATAAGAAATAGAATAAGGATTCTGTGCATTCCTCATTCAGCCACAGCTATAACATTCAGGAGGAAATCTTGGGGGAAGCTGCCAACTCTCCCCTTTAGATAAGATTATAACAATACTATATGTAGAAAGTTAATTGTTATTGAGTCAGTTTAGACTAATTGGCTATGGTAATTACAAGTAGTCACAGCCTGATGTAAAGGACTGTTTTCTGTGGAGTCCTAGGTGGTCTCTGAGCTTGATAATTTTTCTGCAGATGTTTCATTACCAAACTAGGAAACATCATCAGTGCCAATTCAACTCTGAGCTACAAATATTTCCTTCTATTTGGACCATCTTCTGCCAAGTGACACAATTAAGACCCTGTAATGGATGCTGTTTCTGGAATGCCCTGGCTGGAAAAGGGGAGGAAAGTGCCTTCCCCAATCTGGTATCCCCAATCTTGGTATGTTGAAACAGTAGTTCTATACTTCCCAATTAACAAAGGCAAGATGCTGTTGTGAGCTGAGTTCTGAAATGTTTAAAGGATGATTGGCTAAGGAAGGCTGGATTACAAGGAAAAAGAACTTTACTATATTGATGCTTGGTTGTGAAACTCCCCAACATGAATGTTTGTTTTTTAGACAATGAGTAATCTTTTCCCTCCATCGTCCCAATTATATAGAGAGTATTCACTTTATTTAACCTTTGCATTTTTGGGTTGTGTGTATTTCTTGATATAATTTGGAAAAAGTACTAGCACTGTTTTGAAGATCAGAAATCATTTCCATGGAAGGTAAACTTTCAGGCATTCATAAGTCCTTTACATACAGTATATTGTAACAGACAGTCAAAGGTATTGACTGAGGCAAAAGATGAGGACTGGATTAATTTATATTCTCATTCAGTTTTTAGAAGAATGTTAAATCTTTTTAAGCAGTACTCCATGTTCTCTGTATTCTTGTTAATATATTATTTATTGAAGAGGTCTCATGTGGAGCAATAAAGATGTCTTAATCAGGCTGTTACATGTTTGTTACAGGGTTGTTTAGCACAGCTGTTACAAGTCAATTACTTACTGACATGTCCAAAACAGACTTTGCAAGGAGCAGAATCATGGATAGAGCAGATTTACATCAACAACCTTGCCTCTATAATAAAAGTAATATAATTATTTTTTAAATTTGTATGTCACCTGATTCTCAGTAACTTTGGGTGACTTACAACACTATACTGGGTTCCCAGATAAATAGTGTCTTGCCCCATGATCATGCATGAGATTGAGTCTCAGATAAGTAGTTTCTGTTGCTATTCTAATATGTATGGGCACCCGTTTACCACATAAGCATTTTTTTTAAAAAATAACAATACCTGTTTGTTTCTGTACGTAATCTTTGTCCTATGTTACTTTAAACATATGGGGTAGCCTTATCATAATCCAGTGTCCTCCAAATGTTTGGCTATAGCTTCTATCACCCATCATCAACATGGCTGTATTGAAGTTTGGGAGAGGGTGGTTAAAAAAGAAAGCTGGACAATATAAGCAGTGCTCAAGAAGTGAAGACATAGTGCCCTGAACAGGGTAAATGTCTCTCTCCATGGTGCTTATTTAAGGTTTAAGTACTTTGCCAGCCTGTGCCACATCCTAAGCCTGTAGAATAAAAAATCACTGTTTTTGCTGATGAAAGCCAGGTGACTAATGTAAACAGCTTCAAATACTTGGGAAGCATCCTCTTGAGCGATGAGTTCTTGGACAAAGAAATTGACCCCTTCATAAGCAAGATCAGCCAGACATGGGGCAGCTGTGTAATAGAGTGCTCAGTCAACATCTGTATCTCCACAAAACTGAAAGTCTACAGAGCTGTGGTTATTCCTTCTCTCCTCTATGGATGGGAATTCTGGACTCTGTACCAAAGGCACATCAAACAACTGGAGAAATTTCAGATGCATGCTTTCTATTCCATCCTTAGCATTTGTTGACAAGACTGTGTATCCAACCTGGAGGTCTTTAATCATGCAGAGTCCACCAGCATCGAGTCCCTGATTATCAGAACCCAAATGAGATGGATGGGACACATGTCATCAGAATGGATGATGTCTCTATGCTTTGCCAATTGTTCTATAGTGTACTGGAGTTTGGGAAGAGACCTCAAGGTCAATCATGCAAATGCTACAAAGATGCTGTGAAAGAAACCCGATGTCACTGGGACATCCAGCCAAGGGTACCAGAAGCTGCAGCTATTGACAGAAGCCACTGGTGAGCCCTGTGTAACGAAGCCTCTACTGGCTTTGAAGACAGTGCTATGAGCAACTGATAGAAAACCAAGAGTGTTGTCACAAAATAACACTCACAGTTACTACAACAATGGACTTTAAGTGTCTCCATTGTGCTAGACTCTGGCCTTCCAGAGGGGGACTGCAGAGCACTTCCATGTCCACAGATAAACTACATAACAGTGTGTCTTCTTCAAACCTGAAGGACTACCATATATTTATCTTCTTAATACCCCATGTCTACCCTTCTCTATTGCTATGTATTATTCATATTTCAAATTCTGTCATCAGCATAGGATTTATATTGTATAATTTAATGTTAATGCTAAAGTCAGCATTACAACACAATTCAAACACTCACAGATGTCACTCAGCCTTGTGAGTGTGTCATCAAATTTTGACTCCTTGTTAAGCAATTAACCTTCATGTTTGTATGTAGCATTTTCTAGTTCTTACACAAGAACTCAATATTAATTTGTCCCTAGTTATGTAGTCATAAGATGTACAGTTGAGGCTTTATCCTCTATCTTCAGTCAGGTAGACTTCATTGGAATTATTGATTGCTAAAGAATGATGAGTATGATTTTGAGTTATTTTTCTAAGGCTTGTGATTCCGAGAGACATCTCTTCTTTCCTCTCTATGGTAGTAGCAAACATGGCCCAGACATATTTCCTACATGCCATGGAGGCTTCTGGGAATAGTCTGAATTTGTAAGCTTTCCCTTGATGGAGAATATTCCTTTTGAACTTTCAGGAGCCTAAACCAGCTTTCCCAAGCTGATCCTGTTTAGATGCACAGACAGTCATACCTAAAGAATTGAGAATTTTTAGCTAAGTAGTCCCAAAAGGTCTTAAGGAAACCAGATTGGGGGAGATTGATTTAGGATATCTAATACTTGTATGCTAATGAGATTACTGTCCACTATTCCTTTTGTTATCTTTGATCTTTTTGCATTTCCATGTCTCATCTATTTGCATTCAGGGTTTCATGAATTACAAGTAGTAATAAAATGTGTGTCTATGTTACTGCACTATAAATATGAGATAATGCTGTAATTGTTTGCCTGATGCACATCCCAAATTTAATCCTTTTTCAATCTCTGTATAAGAAATAAAGTAGTTTCAGACAATTAGTTTATTTAGTGCCTTTCTGAGATTTTGACATTAATCTTTTCCAACTTAGATTTTTTTTAAAAAACACCATCTTTTAAGAAAACCCTTACAAGGTGACAAATGCATGCAACATTTTTGTAACTTTGATTATCTACATGCAAAACTGGTGCACTACCACTGAACTAAAGGTCCTTTTTTGCAGTTTCGTGGCAATAAAACCTATTTCCATAGCCTCTATATTGTTCAGTTTTAAACCACAAGAACCCATATAATAAACCATCTAGGAATATTTTGAATAGAAAATACAGTACGTTGAACTGCTGTATTACAAGCATTAGCAATCTTGTAAGACTTGAAGTGAAATATGTCAATTAATTCTGAAGTGACATAGGACTGATTAACATAGTCCTACTTTGACTTTAGTTGTATACTCTTTGTAGCAAAGAGTATGTCTTTGAGTATCTTATGCTGTCATGCCCAGCTTTGGCCTCTGGTAAGAAACAGGAAATTAGATAAGATGGAGTGTTGATCTGGTCAAAAGGAGTCTTGTGCTCGTAAGTGTGGCATGTTTTGTGCCACAATCTACTTATGAAGGATGACCTTACATTTATTGGCAAGCGGATGCAGACAAGAGTTCATACCTAGATCATAAAAGATGACCCACAGATAGCCTATGTAGAAAATACTTGTTTGGGCCGATATAAACACATAGGTGCAGATGTATTCATGGATGCACATGGTTTTTTAAATTCAAAACTCTTGCGTTCTCTGTGTTACTGAATTACGAGACTTAAATCTGCTGAGTTGCTGGATTTTGTATGGCTCTGATACTCTAGCGGTCTGTTTGATTCGTTCGGCTTTCTTCAAAACTTCCTGGAGAGTGAGGGGACTCCCAAATTGTAGCTTTCATTGTCAAGCAGTAAGAGCTATTCTCTGCCCTGTCAATCAACACAATAGAGATCAAAGTGAGAACATCTAATCTGATCATGATTTCTTCATCCCAGCCTTTAGTGAAATGCAGAGCTGCCATTAATATTTTAAAAGCTGCCATCTTGTGAGGTTCCCTTGTAAAAATAGACTGCTATTGACATATAGCATTGAATATCACATTTAATAGGCATTAAAAAGTTCATAATCTCCTTTTTAGAAACTGTTTTATCTCTAGATACTGATTGATTGATTGATTGATTCAATTCACAATCCATACCCATGTTTGCATTCAATCATTGCAGATAGCAAGTCAGCCTAACTATAGTTTATTGCATCAACCATAATTGGCTGGATTTGCACAACAATGTTCTGTGCCAAAATCTTAATAAAATATTATGGCTTTAGATAATGTATCCAACTAATATCTAAAATATATTGATTTATAAAACATGAAGTCTATTGATAGCACTTGGGATGATAAAATGACAGAATGTCTGGGTCCACTGATGGGCAATAAATACAATGGGAGCAGAATTTAAAGGGATGAAATTCTTGCAATGGATAAGAAAATATGCAGACTATACTAGTCTCCCTCTTTCTTTGAACATAGGAGGCTTTATTTAAAAAAAAAACTTTCATTTGAAATTTAACAGATGCACCTGGCATGTTTTCAAGCTTTTTTTTCTCTCCTGTGACTGCAAAGAAGGGAGGGAGATTTTTTTTGAAGGATTTGAGCTTCTCTGGATGTTGCATCTGATCCTGTATTTTATGGTATGGACAGGGAAAATTGCACATTGTGTAGTATAAAATAGCTTTATAACTTCCATCCTGGATATTTACATTTTACAGTGAAATGATACTGCATTCAACTGTTTTTCATGAACTTTCTGAAATAAAATATCTTAGTTAAGTCACTAAAAAAAAAACCTCTGTTCTGAGAGTAATCTAGAAGCCAGGGAGAAAAGCTGGCACAATACTGGAGTTTGTTTATAAACCTTTATCATTTTTTCAAGGTTAAACATTCTTTCAAAAAGTAACTTGTGGTTTCCTTGTTTTCCTGTTCTGGTCATAAGAACAGAATTATAATGGCCCTAGAATATATTGGGTTTACGGAAGTGCTTATGCTCTACTACCATGAAAAATAATAGTGAAATGAATGAAGTTGGATTATATACTTAAGATTGTAAGGGGTAAGTCATTTTTTAATACTCTCTTACATTAAAATAACAGCTCTAGCAGCAGTAGTAGCTAGTACCTATTGGCCAATTGACACTATTTGGTTGGCTGAGTAGGAAATATGTCCACCTGAACCTCTGGTTCTGTCCATAAGCAAATGCACTAAGGAGCTGTTGTTGCTTTAATGAGCATGATGTACAAGACTGGGCATCTAACTTTTCTGGAAGAGGCCAGAAAGCTAGTCACTAAAAATTAAAATTGACTCTTGCTCCTATTTCTGGTTGCATGTGGGCAGATAAAATCATAGTTCATTAACTATACCTGCTTGTAAGTCAACCAGTGGATGAGAGCAGAATGTCTTCTGCTAAATAAGCCTTATAGTTTAGCTTCACATATGAATGAGAAAACAAATATAAGAAGTAATAGGTTTAATGCAGGATGGAGAAACTGTGGCCCTTTAGATGTCATTGGGCTTCAGTACTGTCAATTGTAGCAAAGGTGGGCAATGAATGATGTGATCTGATACATGGAGGATCTTGTTCTTACAGCTACTATCGGTAGGGAATAATTGTTTTAATCATTGCTGAATATTCAAAAAATATGACTCTTTCAATTGTAATGTGAAATATAACCCAGACTGATTTGTTTGTTGTACTAAAGTTCTACCTAAAGGTAAGTAAAAATTTATGCCACTTCACAAATTTCAAGTGATCTAGCTAAGCTGGAGAAGGTGTTTATAACTGTGGTGGCTGTTAGGGTGTATCAGAAACAGATTCTTTGGTATCAGAAACAGATGTGGCTCTAGGCTAAGCCCGAGAAGGCACCAGCCTAGAGGTGCCAAATTTTAGTGGTGCCAAAATTGACAAGACTTCAACCCCACCCCACACAATAATAATTAAAAAAAAATAGTAGCAGCACACATTGTGTGTGCACACAGTGCAGCTGCTTGAAAGTTAAATATATTTTCACAGTGGAAATGGGTGAAAATGTCAGAAAAAAGGAAAAAATGGTTTCGGGTTGAAAGTCCTAAGTATAATGCTCAAAATCTCAAAGAATAAAAGAAGAGGGCATTTTGTTGAAATTCCTCACAAAATTAGAAGATGAGCCAAAGAAAACACCAGATTTTGCCTAGGGTGCCAAAATGTCTAGAGCTGGCCAGGGTCAGAGGAAATGTTAAACTGAGAGGTCCTGGGACATAGGGCAGAAAACTTACTTTGGTGACCATTTTGGGGAATATCTTAGCATAAATTCAGGGATTAATTTTATGATTAACTTCCATGAAAGCCCTAAAAGGTATGCATTGAAAATGCTGAGGCCTAATCATTTCCATGCTAGAGCGTTTCCTTGTCTTTTCTCTCCGATCTTTCCAGGGCAGTGGGCAGCCCGTTGGTCATGGATCCCAACAGCATCTGCAGGAAGACCAAGCGGCTGGCGGGGAAGCAGGCTGAGCTGTGCCAGACGGAGCCCGAGATTGTACAAGAAGTGGCCAAAGGAGCCAGATTGGGTGTGCGTGAGTGCCAGTATCAATTCCGCTTTCGTCGCTGGAACTGCACCAGCCACAGCAAATATTTTGGGAAGATCTTACAGCAGGGTGAGCGGGGCAGGCTTCATTGCTCGGGTAGATAAATGCCCTTTGGGATTCTTCCAGAGTAGAGGGGAGAAAAGCATTTACTCTCTTCACAAAAGAAATTCTTCAGCCAAAGCGTCCTCACAACTAGAGAGAGAAGGAAAGAGAAGATAGTCTGTATTTTAGAGGTGATCAAAGCTGCTGGTGGGATAGAAGTTCTCGTCTTATCTGGAGATGATTCATTTATTCAGAAGTGAGAGGGGAACAGAATAAATTTGCAATGGAAAGAATCTTCTCTGATTGCTTTGAAATTAAACTGGGCAGTGGGATGAACACACTTGCTCACTGAATCCTTGCTACATGCTTTGAGCTGGGCTGTTAAGGTAATTAAGAATAGTTCTACGGTTTGGGATTTATTTATTTCCTCTGTTGGAGGTGGGAAAGGGAACCTTCCAATCATACAAGCACTGATCTTCTCTAAATTATAGCAATGGTTATTACTTTGTACATATTTCCAGTAAAGTGGCCTTCGCTTAATGAATTATATATTCAAAAGAGCTCTTTTGTTTCAAGGTTTATCTATTTAATTCCGATTCACATACCTATTTTCGTTATTTTTAGCTCAGGAAGGTGAATGGAAACATGAAAAATTATTCTTTCCTGAGTTACTTAGAGTCTAGCTGCTTTGTCAAGCTATCCTCTCTGATGTCCAATTTGTATCCCCAAAGTTGCATTATTTTCCCCAGCCAGTCTGCTCAACAGATCCCCCCCTTGGGTCCTCCTAGGCCTTCAGCTGCAGATTCTCCTTCCATATGTTTCTTGATAAGCAAGTAACTCCAGTCCATGCTATATAAATACAACTTCAGCCACTCCCAACAAGCCTTCTTCCACTATTTATATCCCACCTTTATTACTTTTTATAAACAACTCAAGGTGGCAAACATATTTAACATAACATCCTCCTATTTTCCTCATAAAAAAATATTTTTACTTGCATCAAAAGGTATTAATTAGGCATGAAGCTTCTTGGGTGTCTGTGTGAAATTATGCCCAGTTTTGGTATAGAAAAAAAAAAACCTTTGGACACTGAGAACATAACATTGTCCTATACCCATCACCTTGCCATATCTCCAAATAAGAAAAATTATTTGTCTGAAATGAAGCAAAAGAACTTTTTATAAGTGCTCATTTACTTAAGACACCATAAAGATGAAAAATCTTTCTTTGAGAGTATAATAAAGTCTCCCTCACGATGATCTTCACTCATAGACACTCCATCTAGTTCTCCTGCCATTGCTTTGTTCCAGGATATTTTTTCAACTTCTCAATCTATGCTACAGCCTTGAGATTTCCTTTCATTCTCTCCTACAAGTACTAATAACAGACTAGGAAGTAGTGTGGCAATTCTACCTAGTCCTGTCTATAAGACCATTTTATCTAGCTACTGGATTTCAGGATCAGCAGAACTGCATCCACAATGACAAGCATTTTTTCGTGTGCTCTTTAAATCAATCAATAAAACCACGGAGGTCTTCAGGTACAGGGGCTGTGTCTCTAGGGTTTGAAGCCATCTGGATGACTTTGGACCAATCACTCTCTCTCAGCCCAATCCACCTCACAGGGTTGTTGTTGTGGGGAAAATAGGAGGAAGGTATATTGAATATGTTCATCTCCGTATGTATACCGATAATAAAGGCAGGATACAAATAATAAATAAATATTTTATACTGAGGCTAAAGAACATGGACTAAGTGAGTCTAGTTTAAATGTGAATCTAGAAAGCATTTAAATGAATGTAGAAAGCATTACTCTAAATTAAGAATTAGCAAAGAAGACTGGGCAATCTGAAGAGTGTTTGCTATGTTAGATTGTAGGTTATTACAATCTGTCCCTCTGTCTAACTATCTATCTATCCATCTATACACACACACACACTTACTAGTACTGATGGGAAGAACAGCAGCTTTAATTTCCCTTCCTCTGCCAGTGATCCTTTCCCAGATGAGAGAAGCCATTAATTTTGTATATGATCAGTAGTGGAAGTCTTGTTTGCCTCTCTTTTAGAAATTATTTTCTATTATTAACTGAGGGGAAGCAGCAATCTGTCCCCCTTATTCGTGTGCAGCTGATCAGTTGGATGGTCAGGAAAAGATGGTGGAGCATTAGGACTGCAAAATAGAAGCAACTAAATAAAACATAACTAAGAGTCAGAGGGGCCTATTAGCTACTGATAAGCAATGTAAGGTAACACTACTGATTGTACTCTGAGATGCGCACTTCATATTGTATCCATATAAGATACACCTTCACTGATCAGTTTTACGTCTTTTAGTGTATTTCATTTAGAAGAGAAGTATTAGATAAGTTTTATATGCCCAAATCCCAAAACAATTATCTAAGCCTCGCTGCATGTAATTAAAAGGTTTTTTCAGGCTTTTTAAAATTTAAACAAAACCACCTTGCAATTATTTTGACTATTTGCTCATACAAAGGAAGGAATGGCTCTTTTAAGACGATACCTGTTGTTAACATGTTTATGCATAGAGCATACAAAAACAAGGCAGGCAATCATGCATTTCCCTTATAATTATAGTTTATTAATATGCAAATGTAAGTGAAATATATAACTCATTTAATGTTTAAATGATTATTTGATTAAGACGTTTAAAGTTCAGTTACTGCTGTATTGTTTTAAATCTATAATTGGGTTCTGCATTGCCTTTTGCTTCCTGCAGAAAAAAAATCTGCAGGAAAAAAACGGCATTTGAATATAACAGCCTTTGACAGGTTTGGGATGATTTTCACAACTTTGAATTGTTAGTCATATTGCTGGATGTATGAAAGTTGTAGCCCCAAAATATAAAGAGTGCTGGATTGTTATCCTTGGTTAGGGTTAGATTAGAACTGGAAATCTTTGGTTCTAATCATTATCCACATATTAAGGGTGTTCTTGGATGAGCTTCCCTCTACCTTATTTACCTCAGGGTAGCTGGAGATGTATGTGTGTATATAAGTAAGGATCCAAGTATTTGTTGCTTAGATGTGTGTTTGTGTCCAACTCTTTGCGACCCCATGGACTGCAGCACGCCAGGCCTCCCTGTCCTGCACTGACTCCTGGAGTCCACCCAAATCCATGTCTATCACATTTATTATGCTATCTAACCACCTCATCCTTTGCCGTCCCCTTCTCCTTTTGCTTTCAGTCTTTCCCAGCATCATGGTCTTTTCCAATGAGTCTTCTCTT
Organism: Acrochordus granulatus; assembly: GCA_032468055.1. Classification (NCBI taxonomy): domain Eukaryota; kingdom Metazoa; phylum Chordata; class Lepidosauria; order Squamata; family Acrochordidae; genus Acrochordus; species Acrochordus granulatus. The sequence continues at coordinate 795,833 of JANHZU010000001.1, forward strand.
CGCATTATGTGACCAAAGTATTTGAGCTTCAGCTTCAGCCTCTGTCCTTCCAGTGAACAATCAGGGTTGATTTCCTGTAGGATTGACTGGTTCGATCTCCTTGCATCACAATTCGAAGGCATCCTTTGGCGTTCAACCTTCCTTATGGTCCAACTCTCATAGCTTTGACAATATGGACCTTTATCGGCTTTTTAATATGCTGTCTAGGTTTGCCATAGCTTTCCTCCCAAGGAGCAAGCGTCTTTTAATTTCATGGCTGTAGTCCCCATCTGCAGTGATCTTGGAGCCCAAGAAGGGGAAATCTGCCACTGCTTCCATTTCTTCCCCTTCTACTTGCCAGGA
>JANHZU010000001.1:798326-808881 GCA_032468055.1 Acrochordus granulatus
ACTCCTACTTGAAGAGCAGGTAGCGAGCACGGCCAGGAGAGCCTTTGCACAGCTTCGTGTTGTGCGCCAGTTACGCCTTTTCCTGGACGAGGAGTCCCTGCACTCGGTCACTCATGCCCTCGTCATCTCAATTCTGGACTACTGTAATGCGCTCTACATGGGGCTTCTCTTGAAGAGTATCCTGAGATTGCAGCTGGTGCAGAGTGCGGCTGTGCAGATGATTTTAGGGGCCAATAGATTGGCCCATATAACATCATTGTTCCACGAGCTGCACTGGTTACCGGTTTGGTTCCGGGTACAGTTCAAGGTGTTAACATTGACCTTCAAGCCCTTCATGGCATGGGACCAGGCTATCTGAGGAACCGTGTCACCCTGATGGGGAGTTCGCAACCCACCAGAATCAGCAGAGGAGTCCTTCTCCAGTCGGCCAAGGAATTTCGGCTGGCGGGCTCTCGGAGAAGAGCCTTCTCTGCTGTGGCTCCTTCCCTAGGGAACATCTTGCCCCTAGAGCTGAGGGCTGCCCCCTCCTGATGGCCATCCAGAAGGGCCTTAAGACCTGGCTCTGCGAGATGGCATGGGGCTCCAGGGGGGGAGCTCATTATCAGCATGGAGGTGGCTGATGGATCTTAGCCATCCTCACCCCCCTTTTTATATTTGAAATCTTTTTAGCCCACCTCGCTAGTCTGCCGGGGGCTTTATTTTGTTTTAATGGGGGTTTATTTTAATTTTAAATGTTTTTAATATATTGTTTTTTTTTATTGTTGTTAGCCGCCGAGAGTCTTTGGATTTTGGTGGCATATAAATAAATAAATTGCACCTGGGAACCCTACCTCTGTTGCTGTTGTATTGGGAAGGCGAACTACTTGTTGAATGGCAGCATGTGTTAAAAGCTACTCGATGCTTTTCAGATAGGGCAATATGTGGGATCATTTTAGGATGCCTTTGAATGGTACCAAGCGATTTCTAGTTGGTTCCAAAATCATATCTCCACAAAGAGCAGGGTTAATTCAGTATAGTCCAATCTGAGGTTTATTTATTTGAAAAAGAGATCTGCCTTACTGATTTCACTGGCCTCATAAATGTAGGTGAGATTACTATACATCCCAGATCCCTGCTGATTGGATGTCAGTGTTGAATGGAAGGATATTTTTAGGTGGCAGACACACACCCAAAAGGACCAAATGTATGCCCTGACAATCTCAGTCTTCCTCCTTGATGATACAGTGTTGGTTTCATCTTGTGTTTAGCCATAATTTAGACTTTTCTTGTCACTTTCACCGTTCACCCATAATTGAGCTAAAGTACCATTCATCCTTTCTTGTGCTGATCAAGAAGAATACTGTTATAAAATTGGCTGGTTGCATCACCAACCCCTATCTTGCTTCAGCATTGCTTGTTGTCACTGCTCACTGCCCAAAGTGTTGTCTAAATTGGCAGGTTCACCAAGCTTTTTTGGCTTGCCAATTGCTTTCCTCATTGGCTGGGGAAGTGCTGGAAAGGGTCCCACGGGAGCCAAAGAAGAAATCAATCAGTAGCCAATGCAATAAATGCCATGGAGATAGGCTAGGACTTGGCAGTGCCAAGTTTTATAGCACTTGGCAGTGCTATAAAAATAAAAGTTTTATGACAATGTCGTTTTCTGCCACACAAACAGCATTGGATAATGCTTTAAATCAGTGGTTTGGAAATGGTCTATGAGCCTTTCCTCGCTGTGAGGGTACCACTTAGTTGAAGAAGGGCTAATGATATTTATTGCCCAGTCCCCCAGGTTACCAGGATTCCCTATTGGGCTGATCACATGACCACACCATTCTAAACAGAGCAGGGAATGCAATACAATTTACACAACATATTTCTGTTTGATTTTAAATGGGAAAAAACTTATTATTTTAGAAAAGAAGAAGGAAAATCGTGGCTGGGGATGGGAGAATACCAGCATGCATTTTTGAATGAGTTGCACCTCATCCTCTTTACCAAAAGCTGTTCTTAAATAGGCAGGTTTTCCATCACTAACAGCCAGGGCAAAGCAACTGCAGGGTAATACTGTATAGAAAGTCTTCAGTGGTTAAATTTTTGCTTATCATGCCATGGCTTGCCAGTATCTCTTGCTCTGCTTGGCCATTAAGATTGTTTTAAAACATGACTTTGTCTAATGTGTTTTCTATCTCTTTTTCCCTTTCTCAATATCCAAAACAGATATCCGGGAGACAGCTTTTGTATATGCCATCACAGCAGCTGGTGTTAGCCATGCTGTTACCCAGGCCTGTAGCATGGGCGATCTGCTGCAATGTGGCTGCGAGGCAACTCGGAGCAGGGCACCTCCTCTGCCACCTGCCATCATGGGATCAGAGGGCTCAGCTTGGGAATGGGGTGGCTGTGGGGATGATATTGACTTTGGCTACGAGAAATCCCGACAGTTCATGGATGCTAAACGCAAGCGTGGGAAAAGTGACATTCGAACTCTTATTGACCTGCACAACAACGAAGCAGGGCGACTGGTAAGGACTGTCTTGCTTTTTCATCCTCCTGTATATGGAAATCTCTGCTGATGAACAGCTCTGCCTCCTTCTTTATGGATAAACCAAAATGTACTTAGTTATCTGGTCATGTCCTTCTCAGGATGTCCTTCTCTCTTCTGTTCTACCTTGTGTTATGTCTAGACAATTTTAGATGTTCTAGACCTCCTAACCTAACAGTGCTTTTATACTGCTGGCTTTCTGATCCTCAACATAATTTGAGAGCTAATGCTGTGTTAAATTCCATTTTATAAATGAGCAGAACAGTCTTAAGGCTGCCATCAAAAACATACTCTCTGACAGAACAAGAAAACTTTGCTGCAGAACTATCACCACTCAAAAATGGATAATGGTGCAGGTGAATAAGCGAGTACCGAGGGAGGAGAAAGTATAGGAACAAATATGAAGGACCATGGAATTCTTCTGGAACACAGTAGCTAAGGTTGGGAAGTGCGATTTAAGAACTTAGATCAAATTCCATCCTGAATTAGATCTCTAGATGGATTTTGGCAAATGCTTATCACAACACACTCTGATGTGATGATAGGAACACTGGACTGCTAAAATATCTGCTCCCATATTTAGGAGCTGTTTGGATAGTGCATTTTCAGTCCAAAATTAGCCTGTATCATATGCTGATGAATGATTTTTCTGAAGTAAAAGGTCTTTGGTTATTTAGATTTCAGAAGTATGATGTAGCTTGTCAGCTGAGAAGCCAGGAAAACCACTGTTTCTCAAGAACCAGCCTCTATAAAACACAGCTAAGATAGTGACACAGTTGTATTTATATGAGCAAACTTACTGTTCTGCAAATAAAACTGAACATTTAATCAATTCAAAGCACAATTGAAGTTTGCTAGGACCCATATAAAATTGTTTTGGGAGTTGAAATTGACCTTCCATGTTGTCTATGGGATGTCCGGGCTTAAAACATGAGCTGCCACTTATTTTAAAAGTTGTCGTTTTGGCAATAAATAGAGGTACAATATTTGTTTAGGAAAAGAATGATTCATCTAACCTCAGAAGTTTTTATCACTCTGCCTGTTCTCACTTCTTATCAGATAATTAGCTATGAGACTTAGCTCTGATCTTACTAATTTTGTAATTGCCACTTTCTTTCCTACCTGATGTGGCTCTTCCTCCCACCCCCCTTTCCAGGCAGTGAAGAACCATATGCGGATGGAGTGCAAGTGTCATGGGCTTTCAGGTTCCTGTGCCCTACGTACCTGTTGGAAGAAGATGCCTCCTTTCCGGGAAGTGGGTGACCGCCTACTTGAACGTTTCAATGGGGCTTTTAAAGTGATGGGTGGCAATGATGGCAAAACACTTATTCCTGTGGGTCAGAACATGAAGCCCCCTGACCGGCAGGACCTCATCTATTCTGCTGATTCGCCTGACTTCTGCATTGCTAACCGCAAGACAGGTTCACTGGGCACACGTGGGCGAGTGTGCAATAGCACTGCCATGGACATGAGTGGTTGTGATCTGCTCTGCTGTGGACGAGGTCATCATGAGGAGACACTGCTCCTGGAAGAGAACTGCCTTTGCCGCTTTCATTGGTGCTGTGTAGTTCAGTGCCGGAAATGCACAGTGCGCAAAGAGCTCAGTCTATGTATTTGAGTGGGTACAGGAAGCACACTGAACAAGGATGACCCAAAGCAGAAGGACAGGAATTGTACCCAGCCTGCCACAGACTCCTGAGAGAGTGAGCACAATCATGCTGTTTAGGGTATGAGTGCATCAGTTCAAGTCAGAATAATGTGCTAGAGATACTTAGTTCACTTTGGATTCTCAGAGCAGGATTTGTTGGTGGCCAGATACCCTTCCTAGCACTTGCTTACAACTTCCTTGTGGCATGTCCTTGACATCTAGCACCAGGCGATGGGTTCAGAAGGTCCTACCGCTACTTGCTAAAGTAAATTCCTGAAATTGGGGGATCCTGAAATTGAATGAAATGATCATTTTCAACAGCTTGGTCCTACTTAAGTGTCTCACTATGGATTATGAACTGATTCTCTAGAAGGAGGTGCTGAGCTTCTCTTATTAATGGATCTTTATTGTGTTTAAGAGGACAGCAGAGTTTTCTTGACTATCCAAACACCGCCCCCTTAAACTCACTCCCCTTTGGACTGCCATTTCTTTTTACAATAATGTTATTTAACACACCTTTTCAAGTGTTACAAAAGAAGTGATTACAAGTGCAGATAATATTTGTTAGTAAGAAACTTAATTGCTCACTTTGCTCTATTGCTCATCCAAATAGAATGCTTAAATGATATAAAAGTATTTTTTCTCCCCAAAATTATCTCCATTAAATTATCTTGAGAGCACATTGTATAGGAGAGATGGAAAACCTTTAAGACTGAAGTATAGAGAAATTGTCCTTATTTGTGTTAAGAAATGGAGAACAGCGTATTGCAGATTGATCTCCAGTAACAGTTCCTGGCAAATTAGAAATGCTAGGGCTGCATTGTGTTACATTTATGGTTAAGAATACCTGGATAAGATCTGGATTGAATACTGGTAGAGGGCAACCTTGATGGGAAGTGTGAAGATCTTTTACCAAGGCAGTGATCAGACAAGTGCAGCTTAAGCCCATTCCAAGAAACGAATTTGAGAAAACATTTCAGACAGGGCCCTTGTCAGACAAAATAAGGAAAAAGAAAGCACATTCAAACTTGCAAGATTTGATCACTACAGTTATTCTAATAAAAGTTTTTTAGAATTTTCAGTATTGGTTTCTCAGTCTGATCGATCCTACAGGGCTGACGGTACCCTTATTCTATGGTTTTACAACACCCATCTTCACATGAGGTAAAATCCAGAGCCATCTGTGCAGTCCTACATAGCTCACCAATATGTGACTGGCTGCCATGGAACAGTATTATGCTGGTTAAACTCTCAAGAACAATAGCATGTTTCAGTCTGGTCACTTGAAGGAAGGGTAAAGTCTTGCGGCTTTTTCTCCTAGAGTTTTTTCATAGGGCAGTGAAAATGAACAGTACTAGCCAGGATTGCTGGGATGAAGGTGAGGGGGAACAATAAGAATCTTTATGTGAAAATTGTGGAGGAAGAGAAAAGCCTCTTCATTTATTCCAGTGATCCTTGTGAAGAACTGAGGTTATAGGGGATGATGGACATGGACAGAAGCACACATATGTATAAGTGCTAGAGTACCCGATTCCAGTGCCAAAGTTGGAAATAGTGCATTTTTGCCAATCTAATGATTTCTTCATTGCTAACATACTCTTCAAGCAAATAAAACTGCTTATGTATGTAGACACAGAGTACACAGGAATTGTATTGACAATATTGTTGGGATAAAATGATGGAAAAGACATGGCTAGGGGCTGTGGAATACATCATGCAAGCTCCAAGTCAAGCTAAAGTGGAAGCAAACTAATTTCCACAATATGGTGAGCATGTACCTGACCCACCATTTTCAAGGAGAACATTAGGATGGGAATAATTTTAAGGGAACTAGGGGAGCCATGGAATGAAATCAGAATTGTAGTTAAAGATAAATGTGAAAAGTGATCGCCAAAAATCAAGAAAGAGAAAAAAGAATTGGAGGTCACAACAAATGGTGGAAACTGCCAAGAGAAGCCAGAACCAAGAAAGACAAACAATCTCAAATAATTCAGCAAAGAATTTCAGAGAGCTTTTTGAAGAAACAAGCAGTATTACAATGACATCTGTAAAGATTGTGAAGATGGAAACAGAGAAAAACAAAGTCAAAAGAACTCCAAACTCAAACTGGCATGCAAAATGATGCCAATAGATAGATAATAAGTGACTCAAAGATCAAACAAAGATGGAAAGTGTATATTGAAATTCTTTATAACAAAAATGCCAACATCCAAGATACCTTAGAAGATATTGTCTGTTTACATACTATGCTAGCAAATCTAAAGACTTACACAATAGATGACAGATTGGAAGAGGTCAGTCTACATTCCAGTACCAAAGAATGGAGGCTTAGCAGAAAGTGCAAACTATCATACAATATCCTTAATTTTACATGCTAACAAATATAATGCTGGGGATCATACAACACCAATTAGAGTTCTACAAGAAAGAAGAGATGTCAGGTATTCAAACCAGTTTTACAAAATGCCAGGGAACAACATACATTTTTGTTCACGCATACTGGGTAACTGAGGAAGACAATATCAAAAGATAGGTGCTTCACTGATTATAAAAGGCCGTTGATTACATTGACTATGTCAACCATGTCAAGCTGTGGAATGTTCCTAGAACATTTCATTGTCCTCATGCAAAACCTTTAAGTAAGATAGGAAACAACAGTCCAGGAAGAACTCGGTGAAAATCTGGCTTTAAGTTGTATAAACTCTCCTTACTAATTCAACCTAAGTATGCTAAATATCCGTTGAGGGAGGCTGAATTGGAAGATGGTTTGGATATAAAAAACTGAGGAAAAAATTTCAATAACTTAGATTCTGCTGCAGATTATACTCGGATAACTGAAAATGCAAATGATCTTTGAGTTCTAGTAAGGAAAGCCAAGGAGTCCAGTGAAAGAATAGGACTAAGATTAAACATAAAACCAAAGTAATGACAAAGTACAGGCTTAGAACTGGCAATGAAGATGCAGATTCTGCCTTTTAGCATTGGCTACCAACAGTAAAGGACTCAGCAGTTCAAAAGATAAAAAAAAAGAGCAAATACAGATAGTCCTTGCTTAGTGGCTACTCATTCAATGACTGTTCAAAGTTACAAAGCTGCTGAAACAGGAGACTTATGACCAGTCCTTGAAGCTGCAGCTATCACAGCATCCCCGCAGTTACGGGACTATAATTTGGGCTCTTGGCAACTGGCATGCATTTAAAATGGTCACGACATTCCTGCGATCACATTTGCCATTTGCAACCTTCACAGCTGGCTTCCATCAGGTAAAGTCAATGGGCAAGCTGGGAGGAAGTTGCAGGTTGCAGTCACTGCTTAATGCTTTGCAGTGATTTGCTTAACCAAATATTTGCTTTTATAATATTTATCTTTTAATGTGGATTTTATATTTTTAATATTTGCTTTTATATTTATAGTTGTATGCCATTTTCTCCTCTTAGGCTAATCTCAGAGAAATGTACATGCGTGGCGATGGGAGATTCCCAAGTACGTTCGTAACTCAGGAAACAGAAAATACATGCCCAAGATCACGTTGACATCTCAACCTTCAAATACTGTAGCTTTTTTTCCCAGCAGCATCAGTTTAGGGACATTCCTCTGATTCTTCCCTTATTTACTACTTTTCTCAAAACGAAGGAAGTTTTATTCTCTCTCTCTTTCTCCCCCCCCACCGCTTTCTCTCACTTTTTTATTTTTTAATGAACATTTGGGAAATATTTTGTCTGCCACAAGAGGGCGCCAAGGGATTAATTTAATTCAGCGTGTCCCTGCTCTGCGAAATGAGCATCTCTCTTATGAGGGATTTCTAGCTGTATATATGGGAACCCTGACAGGAGAAGCAAAATCTGCCCCATCGTGTGAATGACTAGGACTCATGAGGGTTGTCTTCTGCAGCGCCTACTTTCATTTCACAGATTTAAAAAGTATTTTAATCTGACAGATTACATATCTCAGAGAATCTGCACTTCTGCATCATAGGATCTAACAGGAAAGTTATATGAAAATTGAGTCGAACAAAAACTGGAACATTTTCATTGTGAGAAGAAAGTTACTGGAGGTCAAAATGCAGATATTATGCTACGCTAATGGTTAACGGCCTGTCAGCCTACAGAGAGGTGTTTTATTAAATCTCCTTTGCGCGTTTGTAATCTCTGCTTCTGAGTCTCTGTTTTTCTCTTCATGCTAATGTTCTTTAATGTCCTTAGTCTGACTCTGATCATACTTTGTGGCTGGAATGATCTTTTCTCTATGGTACCCTAAGAGATATGCAAATTTTGGCTTGGGGATCTTATGGGGGGAAAGCTTCTATGCAATGTACAGTACAGCCACGGTGTGAACCTGAAGGAAATCTAATCAGTGCATATCGGGTAGTTTGAGAGCTACATGTGAGTTGGGCTGGTGAGTGAGGTCAGGACATTCACAGACCAACCATGTACACAGAATTCATTAAGGGAAAGAGAGATAATTGCTACATTATATTTTAGGTCAAAACAGATAAATACATAATACTGACAGTATATAAATGGGAGATTGTGTTCATGCGAAGCACCCTGTCACACATAGGCATGAATATTTATGGTAAGTAAGCAGAGTTATACAAGGACTGAGCTCTCTTGGTCTTCTGTTGGTTCATTGCTTCCTCCATGCTAAGTCAGGCTGCATGGATGGGATAACCTAGTGTAGCATGGTAGGATAGGAATATCTGATTCTCTTAAAGTGGAGCCATGTGTCAGCCTTACCACAACACAGGCAGATAATAAGACGTTTCTTTCAGCATGGTGGGAGCAGCAGAAGGGGCTCCTCTGGACTTTTTTGCCCCCAGAATTCTTCAAAAGGGTCAGTGCAGGTCATGGTAAAGCTTCCTTGATATCATCATCCAGCTTGGATTGCACTGTCATTCAGGCCACTCCCTGAATGGTGGGCAGGAGGTTGTGTGCAGAAATAGCAGCCGGTTTTAGATTTTGATAGGCTCTCGGATCCACCTGTTCACAAACTTCTGACAGGTTTTATGAATAAAGCTCCAAGAATAAATGACCCTTACTGTACCCAGAACAACAACCTAGGACACAGAAGCAATCTGTTGCAATATCAAATGTATCTTATAAATACATTAAATACATGTGAGTTAAATCTGAGTTACACTGCAGTGGTAGAACTGAGAGTCTAATTGATTCACTTTTTTGCAATTCAATCCCTTTGTTAGGTCCACATCTTACTTATTAGGAATTATATGCAGCTTTCTTGCTCAATTGGGTAGCAAAATGTTTCCCTGATAACAAAACTGGATTATTAATTTGTTCATTAATAGCCTATAATTAGGAAGGATATATCTAGAATTTGATTCAGATTACATAGAATCATACCAACATTGCAAGCTGTTTGTTCTGTTCATTTTGTTTACATATTTATAGGATATTATTCCAGTAGATTGCTCAAGGAACTATTCAGACCATGCAAGTTATCATTTAGCATCTGAGGACAGATGCCCTAATTTATACATTTAATTTATACATTTTTTTCAGGGTGTCCCAAACATCTCACATATTGTATCATTATTACATCTTATGCGGTAAGTCAGTATGCATTATCTTCATATTACAAACAGAAACCTAGAGCTGAAAATGATTTACTTAGGGTTATATGCAAAGTTTATGTGAAATTTGAACCAAACACATTGTTTTACAGCTTAGCCCTTATGTTATTAGCCTTGTTCCCACAACAGGTTCAACTCAGTTCACTATTGGGTCAATTTTTTGGAAGTTACCAGGTTAGGAATATACCAACCCACCTGGTATACATTCTCCATGAGGTACCTGATATTATGTAAGTCCTTAAACCAGGAAAATTCTGGTAAGGATTATCTAGATCATGTTTTTTCCATTGGCCATCATATTGTACATGTGGCTTGGTCGGTAGAATTAATTTGTGTTTGGATTGCCAGGCTTTAGCAGTAAATTTTGTAATGGAGAGGTATGGTAGTTGCTCTTTTTTAGATAAAATAGATAAATAAACTATATAAATAAAATAGGGCAACTTATTGGACTTTGGTGTTCCCAAAGAATGTCTGTTTAAGCAAGATTACACTGTATCTGTTTTATGTTAGATCTAAAGATAATTAGTTGGCTGTCAAAAGATCCTTTTTTGGTTTTGCACAATGTATTTTCCTCTCCTTACTGATTTTTTTACATGTACTATATAAAGAGGGCAGGGCTGATCCTAAAAGAGGATCTAAAACATCAAAATGTTGGGTATGATCAGGTAATCAAAGTCCTGCCTCTTAATAATATGCATTGCATGGCTTTGATAAGTAGGTCACTTCATCACTTCAACTACCCATCTCCATACATTTCCAGAAGAGGACTATTGCACTGCATTTCATCAGTTCTTTAGTA
>JANHZU010000001.1:874433-887782 GCA_032468055.1 Acrochordus granulatus
TATATATTAAGACTTTAAATCCTTCAATAAACCATGGTGGAGGAACCAGATTTCAACTACCTTCAATTTATGAAACAATATTAAATCATTTGCCAAAAATGAACTATGCAGGAGGCTCTGTAATGCCGATGTGCTGAAAGGCAATCAAGCTTTATTACCCAACATCTCTCTATTTGTTTTGCTATGTGAAAATTCTGTTCTCCTGCATCCTTTCCCCCAAGCCCCCTCCCTTCTATTAGAAACTTAACACTCTGTTTAGACTGCTGTGTATCACCTTGCTATGGGTTTTCATCTTCCCCCACCCTTTTAGAAATGTACATATTTCTTGATCATTGTTTTTTCATTTTTAGATGGATTGAAAAAGCCTTCCAGACAGAAGGTGAAACATCTCCAATAACGTCTTGTAATTTAATGTTCAGTTGCCTTTTTAAGGAACTTTGCAAGATTTTGCCATTTTTACTACATATCCTTTGATCATTGTAACATCCTTTTTGCAATATTAAAAATATACATTACCTATTCCTTTTGTTCTCTTCTTAGTTTTCACACCACTTGTATGTAATTCAAAAGAACACAAGCATCTACACAAAGCCATAAATCTTCCACAGCAGCACTGATGTGTATGATAAGAGAGCCGTGGGAGCCATAGAGACAGCGCTACCTCATGTGAACCATCTGTATTTTATTCATAGAATTCTCCATTTGTAACATATTCTCTGTTCATCGATCCCTTTGTCTTTCTTCCAGAGATAATCCAATGAAAAATTAAAACTGGAACCCCTGCACAGTTTGAAGCAGCAACATTTGGCAAAATGGTGGATGGAGTATTTCAATGCAGTATTCCATCCACCATCTTGCTGATTTTGACTCCCACTCACCCTAAGGATGCAACTGGTTCTAAGAGTTTTCTGTCTGGATGTACCTATCTTGTATGTATGAACTAGAAAGAGGTTTGATAATGGCTTTCAAATATGCCAGCTTTCATCCAGAGCTTTATTCCAAAAGCAGGAGTATCCCCATTCCACTTTATAGACCTGAAGTACTTCTCAACTGTTGTGGAGGCCCCTTGACCCTTTGGAAGTTATCTGTTCAGCCAAGTTTGATAACTCCAACTTGTAAATGGCCATTGAGAGAAAAATAGGAATCAGTTGTTTTTTTCTGTTTAGCAGGGACAAAGAATAATGAATTTAAACAGTAGCCTCAAATATTTATGCTGGGCATTAGAAAGCACTTTTGTAATCCCTAAATTGATGGTGCACAGTTAAAGAATAAAGTATATGAAAGATGGCATCTCCATCAGTGAACAGTTTTTAAGAGAAAAAACTAAACCAGTATCTGGCTGGATTTATTTATATGGATTTACCCTGAGTATATGGATTACATAAAGGACTTTTTAAGGCTACTGCCAGCCTTATAGCCAAAAATATCCTTCAGTGAATAAGTAGGTGAAAAAGCCTGCAGCAAAAATGGGTGTGGATAGAACTGCTGAGTTTGGCAAAGGAAAGATTATCCATGAATGTTGTACATGTTCTTTGTCTCCTCCGTGCAAAGGCAGAAATAGCTGTTTCATTTTTTAAGGGAACATTAACATTTGCATGTGCTGAAAGTCTACAATTTATTTCCTTAATTAGCTGCATGGAGCAGGTTTACTTAATAATGCAAAAGTTTTTAGTAATTTAAGGAAATAGTATTCTATTTACAATGAGGCATAAAAAGATATCCATTTGGAATATTAGATTTTGAAAAATGAGAGTACAGATAGTCCTCAACTTACAACAGGTTGCTTAACAACCATTTGGAGTTACAACAGATCCTCCAAAATCTACTTACCACCTTTTCAAAGTTATGATAGTCACAAAGATCCCTCCATGAAGTCACATGATTTCATTTTGGGGACTTGGCAATTGACTCACCTTTACAGCGATTTGCTGCATCTTGTGTTCATGTAATTGGAATTTGTGATTTTTGGCCAGTTTCTGGCATTTATTTCCAATTTCTAGAAAAAAGTGCCCATTGGGGAAAATTAATTTGCTTAATGACCACAGCATTCACTTAATGACCACTGCAAAAAGCTACAAAAATCGATTCCAGTAATGTGAAGCCACAACTTATGACCATAGCAATTTACAGCCATAATTCCAGGCTCAATTGTAGTCTTAAGAACTACCTGTACTGTATTGGATGAAGATTATTACATGCCATCAAGTGTCATGGATCCAGGCTACCTGAGGAACTGTCTGTCCCACCCCACTCATTCAAGCAAAAGGGGCATGTTGTGGACCCTGCCAGTCAATAAATTCCAACTGACAGGTTCCAGGAGAAAGGCCTTTCTGCCATGCTCCCATCCTCTGAAATATTGTGCCCTTTAAGGTGAGATCCTCCCTTAACCCCTTGGCTTTCCACAAGAGTCTTAAAACTTGGCTCTGCTGACTAGCCTGGGGCCTCAATGGGGGTATTCCACATTGGAGGGAGGTAGTAGGCTACGAGGAAGATCCTCCCCTCCATAGTATTCTGGTTTTTTTAACTTATTTTAACCTCTGTTCATTTAATATTTTAACATTTTGTTTTTTACGATGTCTGTTGCTTGATAGTGAGATGGGTGGCATACAAATTAAAAAAAAATAAAATACATTGTTTTCAACTCTTAGTTACCACATAGATAGATTTCTGCAATGAGGGTTTAGCCCTAACCTGTTCTTTCTGGTCTCCCAATGATGTATTCATTACCATTGCAACTGAGTCTGTTCACCTTGCTGCTGGTTGTCCTCTTTTCTTCCACCTTTCCCAGCATTACAGCCATTTCCAGAAAGTAAGATCTTCACATAATATATCCAAAGTAGGATAATTTTAACTAAGTCATTTGTATCTCAAGTAAGAACTCTGGGTTGATTTGTTTGATGAACCATCAGCTTGGTTTCTTGACTACCTGCAGTATTCTCAGGATATTCTCAGGATTTATCTATATTTAACCTGAACAAATTAAATGATACAGAGATATGAGTAAGACAAAATAGCTTGTTATATTATGTACATTTTATCTAGTTGATTTGCTCTTTGCTTTATCTGGAAAGAATAGATAGATCATGCCTGTTCATGGTGATTGTATGGATGAATGGCTTGCATCTTGCATCTCAAAGTGTCTCCAAAACTCTTCTAGGGAAGTTTTGGGATAATCTTGATCCTATTCATCCACCTTATTTGTTGTATTCCCCTTTGCCCTTTTCCCTCACCTTGCCAAACTTAATTTTTTTAATCCATCAACACTTCATAAAACATGCCCAAAGAGAGGTCTTTAAAAGATGTGCCTAAACATTATAATTCACAACTTTACCCAACTCAAATGATACTTCGCATAGATCTTGGATTCTTGGGAAGCAAAACAGTCTGTAGCTGATTATTTTATTAAAAGTGCTTTAAAGCGATGGAAGTGACCAAAATATTTGTATGTTGAATTGAATTTTATTCTGCATTAATTCTGATTTACTATGCTTAATATAGAACTGGCTCCAGTCTGCTTTGACTCTTTCTGTGCATTGCATTGCATTAGAGGGAGTTCCACAGACAGGATCATAACAAGTAACCTCCTAGGTTCTTTGATTCAGAATATAGCAGAATCATATTTTGTTAAAAGTCTGCACAAATTAAAAGAATTTGGATTGTCTTGATTATGAGAAATCTGCAGCTGTAAATTTATGCAACTTTTCTGTCATTGCAGGATTTATTATGAAAAACCATATGTGGTAACATTATGTCTTCTCTTAAAAGAGGGATGGGAAAAGTAAAGCCCTCCAGATGTTACTGAACTATGACTCCCAGCATTCCCCATTATTAATGTCTTTGATGGATTGTTTCATAACCTGCTAGTGAGGTACACCAAAGAAATGGCTCAGATTGTCTTTGCTTTTCAAACATGGTAAAGGCACAGCTTCCCAACTTCTGAGAAAGACTTTGCTGAGTAGGAAAGGATTAAGTGTGCCTCAAGGCAAATGACCAACCCCTTAATAAAAGATCTGTTTCACCGATTGGTTTGCGACTTGTGGAGGTTGGAATGGTGGCCCTTGCTTTTGTCAGATCAGAGAGACAGGAAGATGAAAGGGTTCCAGAACCACCCATTAGCTGTCCAACAAAGAACTTCTGGTGCAAGCAACAATAAAGCATTTGCACACGAGTCTCTTAAGAGAAAGACGTTTAACTGGTAGCTTGTTTTGTATTGAGTTCTTCCTTTAGATATCTAAGTTCTGGGGGCTTTTTTGCCTTGATCTGAAGAGGTGGCTAAATCTAGACTTTGTCTTTCAAGTGGTGGAAGCCCAAACTCACTCTCGATTCCCTCCTCATTAATTCAATAAACAGCAATTAAAGACAATGCATGTACTTTTCCTTTTTGCCTTTATGTCATTCATTTGAAGTGGAAAAGTGAAATTAGCACTTAAATGCATTTAGAGCATTGATGTAGGTGACATAATCCAGGTTAATGACTGTAATACAGGTTAAGCCTTCCTCTTGTAAACAGGGTTGCCCTAAAACTGACCTCCTGGCTCCTGGACTGAAGAGGAAGGTTGCCTCTATCTCTGGAGGGCAGTAAGCATAGTCTGCCATCAGAAGAATAAGAGCCAGTTTGCATAAGGCTGTTGACCCAAAAGTCCTTCTCAAAGAGATACCTTTTCAGCTGGATGGTTGGTGACGATCACCCAGTGGCCATTCCTGGCATTGCGTCATGGCTTACTGTGATGTTAAATCGCATGGTTGAAGTTGAATTGCAGTATGCCCTGAGAGAAAACTTCAGTGAAACATTGTGGGAATTAAAAGGGCAGCTTCTATCCAGATGTTCAGTGGAAGCATTTCAATGCTGTTGCAGTCATTTTCTACAGCAGGTGTGTCCAACCTTGGCAACTTTAAGATGTATGGACTTCAACTCCCACAATTCCTCAGCCAGCATATAGCTTCATTTTAAAGTTGCGAAGATTGGACACCCATGTTCCACAGCTTCCACAAGGTATCCCATTAATAGAAGATGATCTGTGGATGGTCTTCTTAACCTTAATAGAGGCTCCTGTGGAATGTATATATGTGAATGTATGTGTGTTTGTGTATACATATGTATGAAAGAGAATATGCCTCCTTATCAAAGGCAAATTAACTAAATAAATCTGTTACAAATGAAGTACATGAAAATGACATTTCTTATAACAGATTGGGGTCAATCAGTTCTTGCTACTTTCTTTCTGATTTAATTCTAGGCTCTCTCCCTTAGTTTCTTTTCCCCAGGACATATGCTTCCCATGATACCTAAAGAGGAGAAGAATATAAGTTATGGTCCCTTCAAGGACCTAATTTTTAAAGGCTTCCCTGGGGGTTGCTCTCTCTGCTTGATAGAATTAGGGTGGAGCCCAAAGACTCTTATTTTGTTTTGCTTTCATTACAGCTGCAGTTGTGTTTCCACTTACTTGGAAGTAAGTTCCATTGAACTTGCTAGGCTTTTCATCCAAGTAAACATAGAGGAGGATTTGTCCTGAACAGCTGTTCTCTGAGATTATCCTTTGAACAGCTCAACTTTAAAGAGCAGTGTAATGAAGAGCACATGAGCAGAATTGGGGTGGGGGAAGAGACAGCTTGAGGTGTGCAACTTTGATAGTCTCCCTTCTTATATAACCATCCAGTTTCTTGCTTGTGTACTATCCTTTACCTAAAATTTAAGAAATCCCCTCAATGTCATTGGCTTGCTTTCTCCTTAGAGAAGTTTTGGCCCAGACAGCTCTGCCTTAACAGGATAGGACCCTTCCCAGGCAGGCAGTACCCTTGGAACACACACAGGAAATGGTTTTGAAACCACTAGGTGGGATGCAAAGGGGATAATGGCTTTAGCCTATTAGTACTCTGTAATTTGGTGCTAATTTCCTTTATTACAGTGTTCTCGCACTGCAGGGGATGGTCTTCTGTTGCTGCCTGGATGGTGGCAGGAGGGGGGTGAGGGCTGGATCTTGTTGCAGAATGTAGAGACATAAGAGCCACCGATGGGCACAGAGGTGGCATCAGTGTGCTTTGCAGGCTGGTTTCCATGTGCCTTCCTGGCCCCTTTGTCTCTCCCAAGGCACAAAGGAGTTTAATGGTATATGCAGATCATGTTGCAGTCAAAGAATGCAGCTGTGGTCCTGATGTGATGCAACCATGGGACACACTAACAACTGCTGGGCACAGGACATCCTCATTTGCTATACTAAATCAGACTGAAGACCTGCCTAGTCTGGTGCTCAGCTGTCTTGCTGGGATTGCCTTCTTAAACTTGCCTAACTTTCTGGCAAGTTTAAAATGGTTGTGGCCATTCTCCTTCCTTTGTTTGAAATGTTGAATAAGCTGGGGTGTGAAGTTTCTAACCATGGTACCTCTGGTGGATCTGTGTTTATTGCTTTTAAAGGCTGGGAGTTTCAGCCACATGAGGTGAAGGATTCAGTCCACATGTGTGCCTTTCAGATTTGAATGCACCTCCAATTGAAGATAATCATACACCTAAGTATTAAGAGAAAAGCCCGAAAGCTTATAGAACCACAAAACAAAGTCTTATACTTGTGATAGTAAGGGCATACAGTATATGCTAATAGGAGAAATAGCATAACAGTGTCGCTGAGTTAACCTTCATTCCCAGTAATGACACTGATAATGATTGAGTTTTCATGGTTTGCCTTCTTCCAAAATGCTAGTTTGATTTTTAAGTCTATTTTCTCTAATCTTTTAAGATGGATGGGCTCCGATTCCCAGAATTCCCCAATCAGCACATAGACTGGGGAAATCTGGGAGCTGCAGTCCACACATCTTATAGTAGCTAAGGTTGAGAAACACTGGTCTAGCCAACAGTCGTAGAATTCCCAGGTGGTCTTCTTTCCCAACAGTAACAAACACTTCCTCCAATTTAGTTCCTGACTTCAGCCAAAACAGGTTAGGCAAGATAATCTTTATGATCTCCTGTCTCAAACTATGCATGGGTGTAAGAGAAGAACATCCTATATTTCAACACCAGTACCATCTGCGCGACTGAACAACAAAAACCATCATTGACCCTCTCACATTTCACTCAGCTGAAGGCCAGGTTGACTGTATGAGCTCTTTCTTACTCTAGAGGACAATATCCAAGTGTTGTCACTGCAGACTTGTTCTGTAAAGGAGGGGAGTTTAATGGTTTGGCTTTGACATGGGGGTTTCAAATGTGCTATTCCTTTCCCTAATCTAAAAACCATGTTACTGCATGCTGATTCTACATAAGTGTAAAATGTAGTTTTTCTAGCTCCCAACCCTGTATTAACTTGGCAGAATCCTGCTTAGTTTTCCAATAAAGATACGTTCAACTAAATGCTACTACTTAGCCTGGGAAAGTAAAGAGAAGTCCCTTTGGTGGAATCTGATCTCAGAGGCAAAAGATGTGGACTCTGTTAAACATGGGTGATCAAAATCAAGTAAGTTCAGTTTGCTGCAAACATTTTTTCTCTCTCAAAATATGTTCTCCCCTAACAGTGTAACAGTAAACTGCATTCATGAAGAACCTACCTTTAGATATGCAGAAGAAGTTTGCAGCGCTGATAACAGAACTTAGCAGAAAAGTATCCTGATCTGCTTGATTGGCATTTTCTGGTTGTCTTGGATTGCAAGAGCAGATTGTCAAGCAGCTGACAGATAAATTTGTATCTGGCTGAAGGGCTGAGTTCAGCTTGGTGGTTCCAAGTTGCTCTAAACTGATCCCTAAGGTTTTAGGTTTTATCTGATCCCTAAGATTTTAGGTTCAGAAAGTTCTACCACTGTTCTAATTACAACTTTTCTATGTCTTAATCTACAGTGCATTAAGTCTCTTCTCCCATTCACTGATGTTAACAATTCTTCACTTGTGAACAGAGCAGAAAAGGCTGCCATAAGTATAGACCTATGGCAAGTGCCTTACATAAGTAGTAATTTACAATATTTACTATGTTTATCTCTGTGTAGTCCAGCAGCCATGCTAGGCTGAGAGATGGTGACTTCTCAAGAAAAGCTCATTGCACTCTTTGTTTGTCCAAGACTGCAGTTATGTCCTCTGGGAATTTATACCCAGTCCTTCCTTACCTTTATAAAGATGGGAGGCAGCTCTTTCTCTCAAGATTGGAACATGCTACAACATACTGTTTCAGTCACCAGGCAGGGGAATGGAGGGCAGACAAAGTCCTGGTCCCACTAGCTTTTAGAAGCTGGCTTGGACCTGGCAGAGTTGCACTCAGGCAACAGATTTCCTAGCTTAACAAGTTTTCTCAGGAAGGACATCAGTTGGCAAAATCGAGCTAAAAACATCCTGTCTCCACTTGATGGGTCCACAAGAGGGAGTGTCCATATCCTCAATGAATTAGGCAGCAGCCCAGTGTCCAAGCATCTATTTTAGCCTTTTCAAATCATAACTGGTTCACCAATACTGGTTCACAATCTGGTGATCCCCTTGCCTCCCAACCCATGGAAATCCAACATTAGAAAATGATTTCTAGATCAGGGAATGCATTTAAATACTATGCAAGAAACCAGCAGGTGAGCCACAGTGTGGCTGTGGGCGAGGACATAAGTATGCTGCAGGTACTTCTGCCAGATCTCAAAGCAGTCCCCACAACCTGGGGTCCTTTGGATGGGCTGGACTTAGCATCCATAATTTCCAAATTCACTCTGTGGCCAACTAGAATTATATCTCATGTTTTCATTCTGGACCTCAAGGCAGCACACCTGGCGTTTCCTCTCCTTATTTCTCTCTCCAATAATAACTGTCAAGTAGATTGGGCTAAGGGGCAAAGCCCCAAATTACCTAGGGAGCTTTTGTGGTTGACAGTACAGTAGATTAGAACCTACTTCCTGGTTCCAGTCCAACACCTTAACTACTTAATGTCTTGCTTAATGCCTCAGCAAAGCCTTAACTCTTAAGAAAAAAGAAAAAAAAATGGCACTGAAGACACTTTTAATGGGAATGGAGTAGAAGTATATAGAGAAAACATACAATATCCCTCAGTAGCATTGGAAAATCAGTTCTAGGCGAACAGTAATGATTTAATAAATACCAGGTGCCATCAGATTTGAAGCTTCCCAGACATTCCCAGAAGAAATTCAGAACATAGGAGAAAGTCAGAATCTGAAAAGGGGCAGGTCTTGTACAATCAGGACACAAAACAATACTCAAAATTTGTCTCTGTTGCAGCCGTTGCCAAGAGAGCTGCTAATCAGACTCCTGAACACAAAGGTGGTATTTTTGTAGTTAGGATGGGAAGCGGGGACGTTGGACATTGTTATCAAACTGCAGGTTCAATTTCTGTTGAACGGATTCTCTTCTGTAGAAACCATGCAAGCCAACATCTGCAGTTTTACCTTTGTAGTTTCAGAAGCAAGCCTTCATGGGATGCCTTGTGGCCAGGCCCCATGATAAAGAGATGGAGAAGAAGAATGTTGTCTTTAGCTCATTTAAAGCCATTTAAAATCCCATTCTTTGCATTTTGTTCTAAATATAAGGTGATGACACATTCTTATTGAAATAATAACTTCACCTCATTCTGCAAGTCTGTAAATGATAACCCCAAACAATCTGCAGCCTTGGAATCTCTGAACACATGTTGCTGCAGGTACTAGCGAGCACTGCATAAGCTCTCTTCACCTCTTAATGTACCCCATTGCTACAGATACTGAGAAGGCAAATACAGATCATGCTTACACTCCATCTACACCTTTTTAGACTAGTATTCTTTGTGAACCGAGCCAGCATAGTTACTGGTTCAAGGTATTATGCAGAATTTTGTGAACCTATCCAGCATAAGTTCAAGGTATTATGCAGATCTAAAAAGATATATTAATAAACCATGACTTGCTTAGCATGATTAGACTGATCATGTGAACACAGTCAATATAACCAACGTTTTATGTAACTGACTGGCTGAGTTGCATAACCTCTACACAGAGGAGCTTGTGACAGTTGTTTTGTTTGTGCCTTCATCAGTCATGACTCCTGGTGACACCTGGACATATCCCTGCAGTTTTCTTCGCAAGGATCAGAAGTGGGTTGTAATTGTCTACTTGCTAGGGCAGAGAGAGTGACTGGCTCAAGATTCTTCTAGAAGGCTTTGTGCCGAAGGTGGAATTAAAACTCATGGTCTCCAAGTGTCTAGCCTGATGCCTTAACTGTACACCAAACTGGTGTTCTTATGCCAGCAGCAGCTATTAATTGTTTCCAAGGGACGGGGATCAAGTTTCAAATCCAGCTAGGCAGAAAGATTGGGTGGAACTCAGTCCTCTGCATGGTGCTTGAATACTTCTGACTGCTGTGTGTTTATGCTCCTGGCAGGTGGTGATGGAGAACATGAGGCGAAAATGCAAGTGTCATGGGACTTCAGGAAGCTGCCAGCTGAAGACATGTTGGCAGGTGACTCCTGATTTCCGGCTGGTGGGTTCAGTGCTCAAGGAACGTTTCCATGGGGCAACACTGATCCGCCCCTACAACAGGAACACTGGGCAGATGGAGGTGGGCCAGGCCCGCCACCGGCGTCGTGGTGGCATCAGTGACCTGATCTACTTTGAGAAATCACCTGACTTCTGTGAAAAGGATCCAGAATTAGACTCTATGGGCACACAGGGGCGTTTGTGCAACAAGACCAGCCCAGGCATGGATAACTGTGAAAGCTTATGCTGTGGGCGAGGACATAATATTCTGCGGCAAACACGCAGTGAGCGATGCAACTGCAAATTCCACTGGTGTTGTTTTGTAGCTTGTGAGGAATGTCGACTCACAGAGTGGGTCAGTGTCTGCAAATGATGCCTGTGCCCTTGTAGACCTGCAGAAGTTCTATTGTTCGACTTTTCAGCACAAAGGATGAAGCCCTGCATTAACATAAGACAGGGTTTGAGGGACCTGGTACATGCTAAAGTTTCACATTTCCCATTACTTCCTTTTTGGCCTGTGCATGAGCTCTTGATTTCAAGGGGTCCTATTGTACAGACTGAGTATTGGCCTGGCATCTCCAAAACACCAAGACTTGTCTACTAGTAATCTTGCTGGAGACCTTGTGGTTGTCTCTGGCTGTTTCTAAGCATTGGCACCTTCAGCCATGTTTCTCAAATCTATGAGTTGTAGTACCTCAGAAAACAGCTGTCATTCCTACCACATCTCATTTCAAATTAATGCCCTTTAAATCCAACATTGAGAACATTCAGGAGGCAGGCAAGCTGATAGATCAAATACCTGCTAATCTAGGCCAACCTTGCCCCATTCCAAAAGGTATCATTAACACTTTTGTTGTGCGGGGGGTGAAAAATGAAATAAAATGCAATGTTGGTTGAAAGAAATGTTTCAAAAATGTGGTTGAAGAGCTGGGGGGACAGAGCTATCTCTGGACAAGTGCTACAGGCACTGAGTGCAGATACTGTGGTAGGTAACTTATTTTATTATTGTGAAAATAAAACATGAATCCAAGATGGTAATGTGCATGTCTATGTGTGAAGTAAAATGCTGAGTGACATGTGAGGAGTTTCCTTCACATAGCAGGTCACCATTTCTCCTGTGTGCACCTTTGTGAAGTTGTCATTGTAGACAGAAAGATTCTGTCTTGAAAGAAAATTATTATGGTAATCTCTCTCTTTTAAGCTCCAGGGTTGAGCGCCATTGGAAGAACCACAAATGTTTTATAAGTATTCTAATGAACCTTTGCCAGCTGGGATGTTGCATTTATGATTTCCACATGCAGGGACTTGTGTGCTGATTGGCGTGCAAAGTTGGTCACAACGTTTGTAAATTCTGTTTTTCAGGGGAGTAGACATGTTAATCAGCTGTGGGAAAAGTAAGACTTTTAAATCCACTAATGCTGTGGATGACAGGCCACAACCCTGGATTCATGAACTCTTATCCTAAGTTACAGGAACACGCAGTGAGAATTGTCATCTGTGAAGTCTATGCAAACTGAAATACAAACGATGGCAATCGTGTTCAAAGTAGCTACTGTTTCTCCATGTATTTTCTACAATAATGCCACTGGCACTGTGCTGCACATGGAGGAACATGCAGCTTTGAGCCAAACCCATTTGATGAGTGATCTGGACTCTGAAAATTTATGCTAGAATTCTTAGTTTCTAAGGTGCCACAGAAGTCATTGTTTTTACTAACATGGTTATTCTGCTGGAAGCCTCTTGTTTTTGTTGCACATTCCAAAGATTATTACTGCACCCAGGAGAGGTTTAGCATATTTGTTGGATTGAAGCTATCAGGGTGTCTCTAATTTTGCCCAGGAGTTTATTATACTCCAGAAGGAAAATAGGAACTAGAGTGGCAATTTATACTAGAAGAGACGCCCGCCTCCCTCGATAAATAAAGTAGTAGCAGAGGTACTCAAATACATTCCTAAGTATTTGAGATAGAGTGTTGCAATATTGCTAATATTGCTGATTAGCAATAAAATGCTGGGCTCTCAAGTGTTTTGGCAGAATGGGTGAGTCTTGGATTGGGGGTGGTTATATGAATGGTGGAAGTGGAGTGAGAAATAAATAACTGCTCTAAGCAGCCCTAGCTGCCTACTTTGCCCTTCCTGAGCTAGATGGCGATGAATCACTTTATTGGTATGGCGTGCTGTCTGATATATCCCCACCCTGCCTATAATGTCAGCCCAGGGGCTATGCAACAGGAATACGAGACAGGAAGGAGAGGGAAGAGTGGGCAGGCTACATCGGCCTAGCCAGCGGGGAGCTTTGTGCTGCATCGCACAAGGCTTCGAGGCACTTCAAGGTTGGCAGTGGGTTTGCAGGCAGCCAGGGGGTTAGGTTGGGGGGGTAGTCTTCTTCCCAACGCCTTGCCTCTGTAAGGGCAAGTTCAATTCACTCTTGGTGCCTCTGGAAGAATAAGAAGATACAATAATGCGGCTAGCAAAAGTGCCGGTTGAAGGTCTTTCTTATTTCGCACATAGACAGCAAAACAAGAGTTTGCTTCTAGCACCACCTGTGATAGGCTGAAGGCTTTAGCCATCACTACATTTTCAAGCTGGGTATAAGTTGTATTAGTTGGATTTTGACTTGTCATGAAAACCTTAGGCCAGGAAAGAAGTGAATGTTGACAATGGAGATTGCCTTCTGGACCTGTAGAAGAAATATGTACATATATACATATGTAACTGAACACACAACTTCTGAGCGTGGGAATCTTTGATTTTCCATGCCTCTAGCAAATATAATTTTATTGCAACTTGCCCCCAAGGCTTGTCAATAATATGCCTTGATGTATTATGATAATATGACATATTATGATAATATGACAGAGACAGTATTGGTTGCTCTTGTGGATGATCTCTGGCAAGAGCGGGATGGAGGTAGTGCATCCATCCTAGCCC
>JANHZU010000001.1:890769-901008 GCA_032468055.1 Acrochordus granulatus
CCCTCTTTGTCTACTTGCATTTTTACATGCTTTCAAATTGCTAGGTTGGCAGGAGCTGGGCTAAGTAACAGGAGCTCATCCTCCCTCAAATCAAGTCAAATCAAAGTTCGACTTGAGGGAGACTTTCTAAAGTCCCCACAAGGATCAGCAAATCATTTATTTGGGAATCCTTCCATTAGGAGAAATACTGCTTTTCTGAAAGGGAAGGAATGACCAGTTGCAAGAGTTGTGGTGCATGTGTGTGTTGATGTGCCTGTGATTAACATATTGGGGATTAATTTCCCGGTTATAAATTATTATTTTAGGAAAACACAAAAGTTCAGGTATAGGAAGGCTTGTTAGCAGTATGTGTAGAAAGATACTGATTACAAGTGTGTATCAGCGCTAAAAAGACAAATGCTGCACTATTTTAGGCTACATCAACAAAAGTATAGTTTCCAAATGGCAAGAAGTAATAGTTCCCCTCCGTCCTGCATTGGCTAGACCCTCATCTCAAGTACTCTTTCCATAGGTGCCATATTTTATGAAAGATTTAGAAAAGACAGAACAAAGAATGGCAACAAGGATGAGCAGCAGATAAACATTCTTACAAGGGAAGTCAAAGGGAACAGAGCAAATGTAGCCTGGAGGAAACGTTTGAGGGGGTGTATTTGAAATAACTTGTCAAGTTTTTGAAAAGAAGGCAGTGAAGACTTTTCCCTCTCATCTTAGAAAGCAGGACATGAAACTGTGGATTTAAGTGACAGGCAGGCAGGCAGATTCTGGCTAGATATTTGGGAAAAAATCCAAAAAATAAGAACAGTTTAATAGAGGTGGAAACTGAATTAATGTTTAATGTGTTCAAGACCAGCAGAGGCACCCACTGGGGATATTTCATTTTGGATTCCTACATTGAGTGGTTGCCTTCGAGTCCTTCCAATCTTATGATGGTTTGAGCACAAACTGCCCACAATTAGCAATGACCATAACTTCTTGGGAGCCTGGTTCATAGCTCTGTGTTGCTTCCCTTCTTCCCCAAAATTAGTCTGGGTAGAAAGATCCCTTAGCAAGCCTTAGCCCTGCCTTTGATTCATTGCGCTGCTTCATTCAGAGAGATCAGCCCTCGGGCATCTAATTGACCTCTGAGTTACTTTAGCAGAAGCATATTTTTCTCTTTCCATACCACCTTATCCTGGAAGGGGTTCTTCCTTTATCTTTCATGCAGTGGAAATCAATCTTTTCTAAAAGAAAATTCTTCCACTCCATTTAGTTGGTAATTTCCTCATTTACTTAACACATTTCTTGTAAACAGCAGTTACTCTACAGGTAGACCTTGACTTATAACCAGTTAACAATAATTCAAAGCAGCCTCTGAAAAAATGCTTTACAATCTGTACTCACATTTGAGACCATCACACCACCTCCACAGTCATGTGGCTACAGTTTGGGTGCTTGGCATCTAACACACATTTATAACTGCTTGCAGTGTCCTGCAGTCACATTATCATGATTTGAAACCTATTTTCCTAGTTTTCAGCAAAAATGTCCATTGGGGAAGCAGAATTCACTTAACAACCACATGATTTGTTTAAACTTCAGTGATTGACTTTATGATCATGGTAAAATTGGTTGTAAAATTGGGTCTGATCATATCATAATCAACTTATAATTGCACCAACTTACAACCCAAATTCCAGTCCCAATTGTCATAAGTCAAGGGTTACCTGTATTTCTCTTGTACTACACCAAGAGCAGGAGGGCTGTGCAAAGGATTTAAAAGATGCAAAAGTGATTTTGAAGCAAAACTTCAAAAATGTGATCCCAGCAGAAGAATTGCCAGCCTGCACACATGTGTGCAAACAGCTTCTAAGTGGCCAGGTGAGCCTTCAGATGGAGGCAGCTGTTTTAATACACTGAGCAAGCATCCTCGGAAAAGTGCACCTTTACAAATATTAGTTCCTTCCTCTCTGTCAGGGATGCCTTTTTCTACAATCAAAACTGATTGTAACCTTTGTGTTTCCCTACAGATATATTAGCCCTGTTCTATTTTTGCATTTCAAACAACTACATTTGTTCTGTGCCGTTGCAGCCATGACTTGCAAGCAGCAGGTCACTGGAGGTGGGAGAAATTACAGAGATGAGTCTTTTATATTTCTGGAGTTGTTCTTTCTGGAATATTACTGTCGCTGATTTCCAGTTTAGTTTGCAACTAGGACATTTCCACTCAATCCCTGTATCCAGATCAGAGCAAATACACACGCGCACGCGCACACATATACCACTCAGAACAGCTAGCAGAAATATAGCTTGATATTTATTTGTAAAGCAGACATCAAAAACGTGTAACTGGCAAAAGGCAAATGCAGAGAGAGACAAAGACAGGAGCAAAAGGCGAGATTGTATGTTATCTGTATCTAACAAAAGGGGCAGAATTTTCCAGAACCCCTGGGAACTGTAGTGTGAGTAATTAGCATGGACTTTAACCCTTTTCTGAATGTAACCACAGCAGCACCGAGATGGAATGTAGGGCACCAGGTGATCCCTCCTCTCTTTTGCATCATGAAAGAAACAATTTCATAATTGAGGATGATGTATCTAACAGTTCCAGACAGAAGAATTGTAACTGGGGGGAATATTCCTTTTCCTTCTTGTCCACATTGCAACAATATCTTAATTAAGGACTAGGGAGTGAGAAATAGGAGCCAGGAAGTTTGCAGCTTAATTATTTGAAGTAAAATAACCTCAGTGCACCCTGCCTTGGTTTTTATAGAATGATTTTATTTCAGAGAAAGCCTGTGCCAGTCTGCACTCCAGCTCAATCATGTCCCATTTGATCTTGTTTACCAATAAGCCAAAATCATCCATCTAATGCAAACAAGTGGGCAGATGCCAAAGAGGACCTGAACTGAACACGAGTGCCATCCAAATATAGCTTTGATTCTCCTGCATGGCAGAACTAGAGGACAGTGTTTAATTGATGGGCCTTAGAGCATGCCAGTTCTGTCTGATTATGCAGGATGGGCAGAAACTAAGGAAGACAAAAGGTCCCTCGGATAACTAGGTCTTTGGCTATGCAGGGTTTTATAGATGATAACCAGCACCTCGAATTGTATCTGGAAGCCTAGTTGTAACCAGTTCAGCTTATGAAGCAGTATTAAATGAGCATACTGGGGCATGTCCATGACTATTCATGCTGTTGCATTCTGGACCAATTCGTCTTTAAAGGCAGCCCCATGTAAAAAAGCAACAGTGCACATGAGGTGTGAGAGACTGTAAGAAGCCAGAAGGCACCCTCACAAAGTGGGGGTTTTGACTTCCTCTCCACTGACTAAAGCCAGCTATAGAGAATGGAGAAGAATCACTACAAGGCCAGGAGCTTTTTCAGGGCTTTCACAGTGCTTGGCCTTTGGGTGAGTGATGGGGATCAGGCTTCAAAGGAGGATGAGCCCACAATTAAATGTGATCCCATTTATTTTACACACTATTTAATGTAACTGTGTCAGTGTAAATATGATGGTCCTCCATTCATGAAACAACATTTCTTTTTCATAATATTACAAGCAATAATTTAGCAGTAAATCTTGGAAGAGGGCAGAAGCATCTAGGACTTTGAGGGGCCATCATGAGACTGCAGATTATGCACCCCGATTTCAGATGAAGAAATGTTTTAAGATCTCATCCCAGCCTTATAGTCGCCCTATATGCAGTACGTTGTTTCTTCCTGACCTGTGGGGGCTGTCCATGCCAAGGAGATCAGATAAGTTCAAGCCAGTGATGTGCCTTTTTTGATCATTATGTTTCCAAAGTCACGTTGACAGCTTCTGCTTTTCCCATATATATTCCCAATATTGCAAAGAGTTAGGAAAAGCTCTCTGTGCTACAACATCCTTCTGTATACATCAGTCTTTTCTTGATTTTTGTCACTCCAGATATCCTTTGGCCTTTCAGACTCTTGAATGAAGTTCTCTCTGGCCTCAGAACTACCAGCTGACACAGCTACCTTCTGCCCTTATTGCCCAAGAGAGCTCCTGGTACCCCCTTAGCTAAGTCTGGTTTTTCAGACACTCCAATCCTTCCTTATGCTGGGCTGAGCAGATTAGAGTGTGTGTTGGCATAATACACTTTTTTTATTTTCTATTATAGGGTAACAAACAGGCAGCCAACTAATACAAATAGGATGGCTTGAATCAATAACATTAGTTGAAGGGTGGTCGGATCATAGAGTTGCTTGAAGCAGAAGGAAGGAAGGAAGGAAGGAAGGAAGGAAGGAAGGAAGGAAGATATGTGTATATGTGTGTGAGGGTCAAGTCTTCCCAGGAGTTGTGCTATATGAATTAGAAATAGTGTCTATAAATTTTTTTTTATTTTTCACATTTTTAAGCCACCCATCTCCCTCAGAGAGGGACATAAATATAGCTGCTGTATGAATAGAGAGAAATACAGCTTTGTACACATTTTAAGGTGCTTGCATGATTACTTTTCATACATTCCAGACCATGCTTATTACCGCTATTAAAACAGGTTCTAATTCCAGTCTTGGGTAAATGTTCACTCTTATTTCATTCATTCATTCAGTCAGTCAGTCAGTCAGTCAGTCAGTCAGTCAATTATGCCTATATTTCTTCAGGGTGATATAAACCTGGCCCATTTTTCCCACTGCTGTTTTATTCCTTCAGATCCTGAACTTGCGAAGAAACAGGGAGGGCAATCCAGTTGCTGAAAGCCCAAGAAAAGTGCCAATGGAGAACTAAGGAGTAGCAGGAGGTACTGCTATGATTTTTATTCGAAGGCCTGGAAACAGGCTGGGGGTGAATCTCCTTGGTCAGCCTATACAGCTTTCATGATCATAAACCTTCCAGGGCTTTTAGATTCCATTCATTTATGCCCACATGCTGCTGGAGGCTTGCATATTGCAAACCAGGCACTGAAGTCGCTTCAAAACCAATGACTAATGTGTGCAATCTTGTTTAATTTTATAATCTGTAAGAAGGTTAAGTTAATCTAAGTTTTTTTTTAAGCATCTTTGTAATTTTTAAAAATGTGTGCAAATGTTTCATGACAGAAACATTTCCAGTCAATCCCTGTATCCAGATCAGAGCAAATACGCAAACACTCTCCAAGTGTAGCCCCATTTTCTGAAGCCTCTCAAGTTTTTAAAAAATTCCAGCACAGATCAGCAAATATCGCATTGCGTTGGGATTTTCCCTTGGTGGAGATTGCTGCATTTCTGAAGGAAGGTGGCGAGTGATTGTATGAAATGTTTGTGTGTTTCTGCCTGTGAGTAAGGCTTTTGGTATTCATTCCCTGCTTAGAACATCCATCAGAAGAGAAGTATTCCCCCAGAGGCATTATCAAGTTGTATTGGGAACACCCAACCTCAGCCACACGCTGGTTTTGCAGCGGGAAGCCTAAGCAAAGATGGGAGAGTGTTACAAGGAAAGGAAACATGGACCTCTGTTCTTTGTCAGTGGCAAGAAACAGAGGTTGCATCAAAGAAGGACCCTTTCCCCCCATAACTGGCCTTCCTTTCTTCTTTCCAGAGGACACTAAGCAAAGCATATGTCAATCCAGTGTCTTGTCATTCTAGAACAGCCTTTGCCAACATAGTATGTTCTGGATGTACTTAGACACAATTCCTGAGCAATCATACTGATACACACCTGGGAAACATTTTGACGGTGGTTCTAGAACCTCCTCGAGAGGTGATACCTCAAGGTTGTACTTTGTTTCCTCCAAACCTCCATCTAAGCCAGGCAGTTTTCTCTGTTATGCTCCATTTTTACTCCGCTGACCTAACCTTTGTTTCTAACCCCAGTTTCTACTTGGAAACTTCTAATCTGCAAATGGAAAATGAGCAAAGGAATCAAGTCATCACTTGGATCACAATGACTCGTATTATGGAGAAGAACTGAGGAGCACACAGACGTGTGGATGTGCAGCATATGTGTGTGTATAGGGGATAAAGTGGTAAACAGGTGTGAATGTAGTCCAGGCCTGTGTTTCTTTCTGGAATCCCTCTTTGGTGTTTTTAAAGGACTTCAGCAAAAGGAGCTGAGCAGATGTACTTTGTATAATTGGAAGCTATCAGATAATGACACCATAGTAAGGTCCCTAATTTAGCTGTCCACATTACAGCATACTTAGCAAAATGATTGATCTCTGTAACAAAGGGGGTTCTAAGTGGCAAGAGATCTGCTACGGAAAATGGAGGTTTAGGGAAGGAAAACAAACACTTGTAAGTGACAGGAACATTCAAAGAAGAATTCCTATGCATCAGATTTCATGTCTTTGCAAGGTACAAATTTTAACCCTGTGCTTTAATCACATTAACCTTTTTTTGTATGTAAAGTCTGACGAATGCAGATTCAGAAAGAACTGCAGCAAAGTTTCCCCTTCTTCCACCTAATTTAGGGATTTTGTACATTTGTAAATCATGATTACAAGAGTAGTTTAAAATAAATTATTCAATTTTCAGGATTGTTAAATACATATATATATATTCCTATTGGTGTTTTTAATTATCACTTTCTTGAGACTTGCTCTTTCAGCACATTAAAGCATTGCTTATGCAACACACTTCAGAAGTTTCATTCTCATAATCTCCTTTCTTTTCCTGAGAAAAGAAGGAGTTTATTCAAAGCATCAGACAATTCAGGATTAGGCAACCTGACACCCTCCTGATATTTTGGACTTCATCTGGTATAGATTCTGACCATTGGCCACGTTGACTATGGATTATGGGAATCTACATTAGGTTGTTCTTTCTGGTTTGATAATAATTCAAAGAAAATAATTTGGGAAGACAATACATGTTGCTCAACATGTTGTACAGTTTTGCTTAAACAGGGTTTTAGAAAAAGATAAGTTTTTCATACGTTTTGATTAAAGAAATTTGATATAAATGAACCTTGCTTGATGTCTATTTCAGCTTTACCTGTCTGTACACTCTGGACCTTATCTTACTGCTAACCTAAAAGTTGTGTAGGACTGTTGGCTACATTCTTGCAGTATTGGTTGCTCTGGGCTTTGGTTTTAGGAAATCCCAGGCAGGAAACAAAGAACCTAGAGGCTGCTGGAAGACCCCCATGCACACCCATAAAGTCCCTTCTCACACATCTCTCCAACTTCAGGTCTAGGATCTGGTGTCAACCCTCCGCTTGGCAGTTGGCTTGCTATCCAAACTCTCACTAGAGGTTTGGGCAAGCCTAACAGAGCAGCAGATTCACTGTTTGCCGCTGATTGCCATAGAGACAAGGTCTGAGGAAGGGCAGGGTGTCAAAAGCTGCTGCCTGAGCCTGCTCTTGCTGATCAGCATGGAGGAGATCAATGGGCCAGGTGGGGCCCGTCCTTTAATCCAGGCTCTCATGTGGATGCCTGCAGCTGCTTGCGGTCTGCTCCAGCCCCCTCTCCCCAGTTCTTGGGTGCTGGGGGCTTTCCAGCTGCAGTTTAATTACAGCCCAAGGGATGGACTATATTATGCAAAAGCAACATTCAGGGTTTGTGGATAGGGGGGCTCCACCCTGGCTGGATTTGGGGAGGCTGTTTTTCTTCCTAGTTTCATAGCACCTTACCCACCCAGTAGTGTCTTCCTCAAGGGCTGGTGACTGTACGAACACAGCCATGTTGCTTCCTAATATGCTAGTGGTTTGCCCTTTACTCATGGATAAAATCTATGCAGTGGCTAAGGGTCAATGCCAACTTGATGGCACATAATCAATTAATCAATTTCCTTCTTCTAAGAGTTGTATTGACCTCCCAGTCTAACCTACACTTTTGGGATTTCCCAGTGGTCTTCTATTCTAATTTTAACTAATACTTCAAGATCAAGTAAAATCAGCTGCTGGCTATAAAGAAAGGGTCAATGTCTTTATTTATGTAAGCTGCATAAGAAAGGCCTGGATATTAGCCATTCACTCTCAATTACATTCAAGATTTACTTTCAGATCCCAATCCTGACTGCAGGGCCTTCTATTAGCTGCTGTTTATAAAATTCTCAGGGATCAAAACAGCAATGTGTTGTCATGTTGAGCCCAAAGACACAACAATATCAATCTGCTAAGGGCAAAGACAATCCCAAGTTATAAAGAGGGATCATGAGGCCTTTTTAGATACTTACCAGGGTACCTTAGGTGATCTGTAATGTATTTCAGGGTTCTTTAGAAGGCAAATGAATGCAGGAAGGGATCCCAGATATACTGATGGCATTGAATTCTGGACAGAAACAAAACATCGCTTTCAGCTACAGATTGCAGGTAAAATTGTGGTGGGCTGGGGTGCAGTGAAGATGCTGCCACACATTTTTGTCCACAGTGAATGATTATTTGGGCATTTTTACATTGGGCAAGCAAGCAGGTATTTTTAGCAAGCTTTTAGTCCTTTATTACAACACTACAAACATTATTTTCAAATGAGAAGCAATCTCAGCCTACCCAACAGCTTAAGAACTATTCTTCCCATCTGGCTTCCAAGCTTTGCATGTGAGTAAGATTTCTGCATACAATTCTTATGGCTCAAATTGAATGAGTATGACATGTACAGCTAGATGCTTCCAGTTTTAAGTGTCCACATATAGCTACAATTTTTAGTCATATAATTAGATATGTAATCACTTACATTCATCAGTTACAGGTAGTTCTCAACTTATGACCACAAATGGGATCAGAATTTCTGTTGCTAAGCAAGGGGATTAAGTCCCACCCAATTTTACAATCTTTTATACCATGGTTCTTAAGCAAATCACTGCAGTTGTAAAATGAATCATGCGATCATTAAATGAATCCAGCTTAACTTTGTTAGAAGCAGGCTGGGAACGTCACAAATGGTATTTACATATTCTGCAATCATCGTAAATACATGCTGTTTGCCAAGTGCCTGAATTTTAATCACGTGAACATGGGGATGCTGCAACGGTTGTAAGTGCGAGAACCAGTTGTAAGTCATTTTTAATACCCTTATAATTTTGAACAGTTGCTAAACACATAGTTGTAAATCAAAGACTACCTGTAATCACAATATACTGTACTTTAATGGACTTTAAAGCAGTCCAGGCATAATTAGCAGTCAATTTCCTTTAAAAAATCATATTTAATTACATTTCAAAATAATAATACTAATATATTTTTTAACATAAGGCAGATGACAAATTTTATCTTAAATAAGACTTTCCTGTCTGGGTATGTGAAGGGTGGAATATTTTGATTTAGTACCTGAAAATGTACACATGTGTATCATTTAAAATTATAGTATGCTTCCTTTTCTTCACTAGCACTTGCCTAGAGATGAACGCAGATTTAATACATTACTTAGCTAGTGCAGCTTTTCCAATCTAGTTTCTGAGCAAAAGCAAACCTATGAAAAAAATTATATTTCACATCCGCTGATGTTCTTAATGAAAAAAAGATGTCATAAAAATGTGCCTGTGTCTAAACAGAAAGTACAAATTTATAGTTAACTTTTCTGGATCTGCTTGCTATTGTGCGCACACGCACACATCCTACCCCAAATGAGCCAAAACTGTTTGGTCTCTGCAGAACACAGGTCTCTGCAAGCACATCCAGACATTATATGCCATTCTTGTTTTGGAATAACTTTAGGAACATTTCTGCCTGTATAAAACATTGTTGTACTATCTAGAAGGGATTCAGAAAGGGGATGTGAATACATAGTTCAGCTGAGCTATAGACACAGGATTAAACTTGCAATTTCATAAACCAGCTCCATGCAGTTCCCCTTCTGATTTATTTTATTCTAGTGTAAGCACACAGTGACCTGATCTAGACTGGAACTACCACATATTAATGGGAGGAAAATTTAATCCCCCTACCAGGCCCCATTTAAAAAAAATAATAATAAAGCAATGCATGGACCAGGGTTTAAAAAACTACTCTCTATAATACCCTAGTGAGTTGGAAAAATGTATCAGCACAGTGTAATCTTCATGTATGATGCTGTTTAAACATGATTTATTGAATGAACTGCACTGTGGGGGGGGAGCAGAGCTTAGCACAATTCTCAGATTTATGTGCTATGAGAGTCTACCAGCTCTGCTGCAATTTTTGTTTTTAGGGGTTTCTAGCATTTCTGTGAAATCTATTTTCAGAATGTATGTATTTTTGTAGTGGTATTAGCATATTATGTACCATAAATTTAGAGCTCCAGCCACAGATATTGTTGACTGACATGGTAGGTAAAGGTAAAGGAGACCCTGCCAGTCGTGACCGACTCTAGGGTGCGGTGCTCATCCCCGTTTCCAAGCCGAAG
>JANHZU010000001.1:931906-942292 GCA_032468055.1 Acrochordus granulatus
ATTGGTACCTTCCACAGCAGTATAACACACACACACATTCAGATCTAATGCAATATAATTTTAATCAACTCATAAAGGAAGGTTTATGACATAAAGGGGGGCAAATAGGTTTTCTTTCCAAGAAGTCACCCCTCCAGAACGTTTTGCCTCCTGTTTTTGCTGAATTAGACTTTCCTTCTCTCACAGTTTACATCAAAAATTGCTTTAAATTAATCTTCAGTTCACATGTTTGGGTGTGCATGCTGGAATGGAATGGAATTTTGTGCAGGAGAAATGAATGGAGAATGCAGGTGAAAGATGTTCAGAGAATATTTGGCTCCATTTTGGGTTTTGAATATATTTACTTAATATTGTTATTGTTGGATTCTATATAGTTAGTTTTTAAATGGGTTTATCTGATTTTCTGCTGCTTCTTCATGGACCCAAAGAATCCTCAATATGCTGGAGGCATATAAATTATCTTTAAAGCAGCCATTCTCTCTGCGCTAGGGTGGGCTTGCTCCCCTCCTTTGTTTGCCAAGAACAAGTTTGTCCTTATGCAATAGGACACTCGTTGAAGGATCTGATTGCTTGTAAAGCTAGTTCCATTTTTCCCAAGAGCAAAAACAGTTTATTGCTGCTGCTGCTGCTGCTGCTGCTGTAAAGTTTCTCTGCAGAGCTGAGCTGAATGGCAAACTTTTAATCTGAGGGTCACATCATCTCATACTCCTTTATTTCAGATCATCTTCTCCTTTCTTGGCATTTCCATTGCCAAGAAAACAACATGAAAACTTTGTGGTGTCACCAAAAATTAAAATGCATAGGAGATTTTACTTTTACCTATCCAGACACATGTGCTTCTTTGAAGGAAACAGCTGGTTGGTGGGGTTAGTAAGAAGTGCTCAAAGCATCGTCTAGCAACATTGCATCCAACTCTCCCTCCTCCAGCCAGCCATTAGTAGGATGAAGAGAGAGGCTAGGTGGTTGCTGTGCTGAAAGATGCAACCCTTTCCTGCAGAAATGGAAATATTCTCCAAGAGAAGAAATATGTTTACCACCCACCACTGACGTTGCTGTCATTTCCTAAATGTAATGGGCAAACCTTTTGACTAAGCATTTCCTTCCTAGGCATTACAAAACTTGTAATGTATTTGTGATTCATAACATGGTTATCATGATGGATTGATGCTTCGGTGTGACTGTAGACTCACACCCACCTGGGCATCCATGCTTGTGTCCGGTGAACCTTAACAAGGGAGGAAAGCCTGGGTTTGAAGAGATTGTGTGGAAGAGGCTGTCTCTCTTCCTGCTTTTAAGCATCTCAAGACGAATGATGAGGTTG
Organism: Acrochordus granulatus; assembly: GCA_032468055.1. Classification (NCBI taxonomy): domain Eukaryota; kingdom Metazoa; phylum Chordata; class Lepidosauria; order Squamata; family Acrochordidae; genus Acrochordus; species Acrochordus granulatus. The sequence goes on from JANHZU010000001.1 coordinate 933,228, forward strand.
CAGCACCACCTGTTGGAACCTGTTGCGTTGGACAAGTTGCTCATTCATCTGAAGGCAAGACCAAGGGTCTTTGAGTCTTACAAGTGTTCACTAAATGTATTTGGAGTCGCAAAACTGTCCATCAACATACAATATAGAAAACATTTGTTTTGCCTTGCATTCTGCATGATGTCCTGTACTTGCATCTCATTTGCTCTGAGTCAGAATCAGTGTCACAGGCTGGCATTATCCAACATCTGCCCAAGGCCATAAACCCAACTTATCAACTCCTGGCTGATATGCTTTCTTCTTGATATTATTTGACCCCCTCCATTTTCAAATAAGTGAAATAAGCAGTTAGAATGAAAGGGGAGATAATTAAAATAATGAACTGCTACTTGCTTTCATTTCTTCCTCTGCAGAATGAAGCAGATGGTCAGCAGGGACCAGAAGTGATTGAACAGCAGTGAGCAAGACAGAGGAGGATTTGGCTACCTGCTCAAACAGACAGCGATTTACTGCTCTTAGGATACTTTTCCAAATATGATGGCTTGGATATGTGAGCTGATCTATAATGGATTGACTGGTCTCTTGCAAAAGCCTTGGACTAAAGGACCTGTTGCCTTGTGACAGATATTCACAGCATGCACTTAAAGTGATAAGGGGGTTTCAAGTGAACTTTATTTGTATTTATTTTATGGTCTCTCAGCCCTTGTTACAAGGAATCTGAATTTTGGGAAGAAACTTGGCTGGTTCTCTTGCTAGTAATGGCCCAAAGACTGGAAACAAAGGAAATTGAGAGCAACAGCAACTATTGTGGCACCTTCCCAAAGGTTATGGTGGGGGGGGAGCTGTAACAAACTCATTTGAGCTGTCTATATTTTTACAACTGAGTTTACTTTCAGAATCACTACAGGCTCTTTTTTCTTGGCTGTGCAGTATTAGGTTTTCAGAAGGGGTGAATAACCTATGGTCCTCCATAGATTACTAGTCTTCAAATTTGATCAGTTTCAACTAAGCATGAATGATGGGAACTATAATCCAGCAGCCACAAATAACAAATAACTACAAAAGAAATCTGGCAAGTGACATATTCCCACTTATTCTCAAGTACGATGCTACCATGTCTTGGCATTAACAATTTCTCTCCTTCTCTTGCCCCAGCCCAAGACTGAGGCAGGTTTAAGTTGTCATTATCTGTGCTTTTCTGTTTCTGACATGCCTTTTTCTCTCCCTGCTTTAGTAACATTACACACATCCATGATGCCATTGTGTGAAGGAGGGATTTCTAAACTTTGCATCAGTCATGTGCAATGTGTAATTCACTGCTGTAATGACCTCACAATAGATATGACATCATTTCCCTCCAGCTCCCCTCCTCCCGCAGACACCATGATTCTTTAGATCTTTTGTCTCTTCCCTTTCCTCCCTCTCTCATTAAATATTTGCAAGGTAGAAAAAGGTCACTCTTATTAGAATGCCAAACTGATCACAAGCAAAATGGCTTTGAAATTAGGTCAAAGGCCATCTGAAAACAGATCAATCCACCCTTGGGCTAGGAAATACAGATCAAAGTGTTTCTGTGTTCTGTTAATTAGCATTAAAGTCACTATAAATGCAATAGGACAATCATGGGTAGCTGTGGAAAGTGTGGCAATCAGTAGCAGAGACAGGATATCAATTCCCAGCATTTTCTGAATAAGCACCAAGAGAAGAGTTTCTTAACCCTGGCAACGTGAAGATATGTGGACTTCAACTCCTAGAATTCCCCAGCCAGTCAATTCAGTACAATTAGGAGCTAGAGGTGTCTGTCCCAAAACTATAGTAACTCCTCTCCAACCTCACTCTCTTCATCTTGATGTTTTCTATCTATGGAGAGTTGAAAGTAAAAAAAAATATCAATTTAGTCTATGTTCGGGTTTATATTTGATTTGCTTTAACCAATGTAGCAAATATTTATTTACAAATAATCTTTGACTTATGACCATAACTGAGCCTGGAATTATGGTCATAGGTTGTTACGGTTGCAAGTCGAGGCACCTATGTGACCAGAAGTAATTTTCCAGCCTTTTTTGTGGTAGTCATTTAAGTGAACACCATGGTTGTTAAGTGAATGTGACAATCATTCAGCAAAAAATGCCAGAAACTGGCAAAAACATCATGAATGTTGACCACAGAATACCACAATCGGTCATAAAGCTGACTTGCCTGACATGCAGTCATGTGACCAGTGGAGCAGCACCATGATAATTTCCAATGGCCAGGAGTGGTTTATAGGCTATAAAGCACCCATTTAGTGGCCATGATAACTTTAAACAGTCATAAAATGATCAGTCATTAGGCAAGACCTACCTGTACTTATTTATTAATCAGGGTTCTAGACCACTTCAGTTTTAACTGGCTCTGAGTAATAAAACCTACCATAGCAAAATGCATAATAACACTGTCCATTCTATTGCATTGAAGACCATACTCTCAACAATCTTTACTGGGGTGGGGGGATAATCTACTTTTAGTTCCCAGTTTTTTTCTGGAATTTCACAATGGTCTTCCCAAATCCCGAAAGGACAGAATGCTCTTTCAGAAAAGGAAGTATTACAATTGATCACACGAGCTGGAACAGCTGTTTGCTTAGCAACTTCTGGAAGGCCACAGATCTCTGCCACCATTTCTGTTCCAAGCGCATCCCAAAGTCTCTGAAGGGAAAGATTTCAAACGCAACTTTACCCATTCTGTAAAAGCTACGTGGCAATATAGTTTCTCTCACAATCATGAGTTCTTGTTCATGTCCCACATGAATTCTTCTCAAGCATGGAAGTTGTTATGATTAGCTTCCTTCTGTTCTTTAGGCATATCCTACATGCATTTCTCTGTTCTTATGAGTCAACCTGAATGACAGCAAGATCTGTTTACCCTCTCTTCCACAAATACTTGTTTTAGAAGGGTGGGCGGAGGAGACAAACGCACAACAACGTTCTTGGCTATAAAACAGATTAGAAGGCAGTCAAGGACATGAGGTGCTGAACTGAGTGGCCAACAAGATCAAAAACCGGACAAACTTGGTGCAATGCTGGATTGGAAGGGGTCTTTCTCTGTTTCACTTCTGCTGTTGCTAGCTGAAGTTTCCTTGAAGCAGTTTGGACACACTCTAGATTCCTTGGGATTCCCTTCCACGCACCCATTATGTCCTGAATAACATAGCTCTCAAGCATTTTGGAATAGAAAGAGTGCAATCTAGTACAGGGATGGTTACTGTTCCTTCACTTAGCCAAGGTATCACGCACATGTAGACATTTGCATTCCATGTATTTTATCCCATGCAAAATCTTACCAAGAATATGACATCCACGTCTCTTTCAGATTTCCCCCTCATGGGTTTAAGTATAAAAATTATGGGAAAGATTACCACTATGCAGTGCAATCTTTCTCAGAAGTCAATATGCACAAAATTGCTGCCTTAGGTTTCTAGCCTATACTATTTAAAGCAGGAAGGCACAGTCACAAATACAGTACTGCATGTGAGGGCAGGTTTTCAGATATAACAGGCAAGTATGGAAAGGCAGTTTGCACTGTGACATGTTTTGTCTCCCCATTCCCATCCTGACATGCATGCATGATCAGGAATGACAGGCCTAAAAAGAGCAGTGAGTGAAGTCCAATGCCTGTGGCTGTTCTGACAAGAATGAAGCAGGACGCTAAGGGTCTAACAGTGCAGCTGTGTTGTGATGGACTTACACACGAATACTGCAATTTCTTCAATGATGCAGAACCCGAAATCCTAACACCAGCTTGAATTAGCAGGACAGGGAGGACCAGAAAGGAAAAACAAGTACTGTACTGTATATATGGCAAAGAAGGAGGGCATTTTGGGGTTCTATGACTTGTACCATTTAGCACTTTAGACACCAGAGGGCTCCAAACAGAAAGTGAGCCTTCCAGCCAAAGAAAGATTTTAATAAGAAAGAAACCCTGAATTGGACCAGTATTTGGATATGATGGAAGGATTAGATTTCTCCTATTGCTAGTTATTGATACAGTTCCAGAGTTTGGGTAAGTAAAGGGAAGAGGCAGTTAATGAATTCCTCAACCCCTGGCATCTGGTCCCTTTATTTTATACTGGATTCCCCATAATTGTTTAAAAGTATTACCAAAGTAGTTTACAAGAAAATTAATGTAATTACCACTGGATTGAACATGGAGGGGTGGAAAAGATTCCATTTACTCATTACCCTAAAACAAATGTGAGTATTTCTTTATTAAGCTCAGTTAAATAGACAAGACTTTATCAGTCAGAGCTATTTATTAAAAAAAACACTGGTCATCATCAGAGCTGACAAGGCTAGGTTTACTCTCCAAGCTAGGACACAGATGTGGTTTGTTTGGCTTGGCCTAAGCATGTTTTTCAACTGAGCCATTATGTATTGCATATTGCAAACAATGGCATATTATAACATCAACTGTGACTTGAAAAAAAACATGATTTTTCTATGATGTGTGAACTTAGTTCTCAAATGATAAAGGATTAGGCTGAATTTAATCTGCTGGGTTGTCTGGATTGCCTACACTCTTCTCTCTGCAGGAGGCAGAAGCAGGAGAAGAGAGATACAACAAAGTTGCACCTCTTGTTTCATTCTTCTGGTGCCTAAAGAGAACTTCTACATCATCTGTCGTATAAAGGCATATGTGAATTATATCCATTATGCAGGCACTCCCTTTCAGAGGGCACATCAATTTTATTTTTGAATTAGATAGTGGAGGTTTGCGGAAAGAATATAGGGTACAATCTTTCTTTCACTTTTATGTCAGGTGAGCAAACAGGAGCTGTATTTGAACTTACCCATGGGTAATTGAACCATGGCTTACCTAACACAATTTTCTGAATTTGGAGGACACACTGAACCATAAACCATATGGGCTGGGTTCCCACAACTTGCTGTGCTAATCTATGGTCATCTAATTTATGTCTGGATGTGGTTGACATCTTGCATCTTGGGAATGTGAGAGACTTTTTCATTGATGAAGAAGCAAGCAAGTTTAAAATGTAGACATTCACCAAGGAATCAGCAGAGTAATGCATACCTTACTTCTGCTCAGCATGACATACTTGAGATTTCATGTAAGCAAAGACAAATAATGATATTGTGAGATCTCTTGTTTGTATAGGAGAGAAAGAGAACAAATAGCATACAATAAGAATTGTGCCATGTTTGGGGTTTAATTTTAAAATGATGTTTAGGGACAGCTGCAGAAGACAACCATGCAATCCTGGAAAAAGCTCCCATGGCTTCTTTAACAAGCTGCAGACAGATGCAGTCTTGTGTGCTGTAAAATGCTTTTTTGGGAATGAATCATAAGTGCTGTATTACATATGTATAGGCTCACATATATACATACCCTAAGGAAGGTACTTATGGGGAATTCAACACCAAGATTGCACTGTTATCACAGTTTTTCATGCAGGAATAGATCTCTGAATTTTAATAGCACTTTTAAAAAATGGGCAATCTATCCTTGATGATGCTAAAAGGATATTGGTGGTGTACAGGCTAAGAGTGATGAAGTTGAAAGCACCCTTGCTTAGACCAGAGAGCACAGTTTTGTAAACGCTGAGCAGATAAATTCCAGCCTCAGGCTTAGAGAAAGTATAGTCAAGATTCTGATAACTAGAAAAGGTGAGAAGACCTAAGAGTGAAACTCTAGTGGAGAGATGAGGAGGGAGGGGGACAGACAACAGGGCATGACTTCTTTGTTGTTCATTAGGCAGATCTTTGGTTTCTACATTGTCTGCAATGAACAACTTATTTATCAGTATCAAGTTTATTAAACTTCAGTAAATGACCATACAGTAGCTAGTTCCTAAATGTGGATTAGTGTTTCTAAAGAGATGTATTAGCTGGGCCAAGTTTGACGTCTTCAAAGAAGGGTGTCTGAAATGTCCCCAAGTTGTGACCTGCTACATATCGTAGCAGTACAAGTTCAGTACTACAAGCTAGTATGGCCAACACTGAAGCATACTGGAATTTGCAGTCTAGCCATTTCTGGAAGTATAGGCTCCTCAACTCTGGGTTATGGGTTGGGTGTCTTTTTCTGTTTGTACAACAGCCTTGTGAAGTAACTATATAGAATTAGCCCAAAGATTCCCATACCACTGAACTATTAAAAATTAAAATATAATTAAGATACAAAATATGGCAGCTGGTATATAGATATGAGCAGGGCCTTATTATCATATGATATAAATGGGTGTGCAGTTGCCAACTTCTCTGTTGTGATATCCAGTTTTCTACAGGCCAAGAATTTCCCTGTGGTCTCCCATCCAAGAACTAACTATGTTTGAACCTACATATCTATTTCAAAATCTTCCACAGCGGTTGGCTTGGTGCTATTGCCATGATGATACTCCAGTATTTACATCATCCAAAGTGGATGTAGTGTTTTAGAAATTATCATTGCGTGCTGTATTTAACATATGAGTGTGTATCTGCTGCTGCTGTTTGAAGTTTTAAAACTGCTGCTGTTTTTAAAAAGCTTGTATATTATTCAAGGAGAATCTTTGCTTTGAAAGATAATATATGTATATTTATATCAATCCAGAAATGACACCAAGACCTATTCCTCTCTGGAGTGGAAGTGATTTTACCATTTTTCTCCCTTTCAAAAAGGAGATTTAACTTATTTATTGATAACTATAAAAACCAGAAGATAACCTAACTAACATACAGCCAAAAATATGCCAGTGCTAATAAAATCAGAAAAAACATATAAAGAGAATAATGAATGTGACCTATGTAGAAACTAAAAAGTAAATCCATAAAATGTTAATATAGAACTGATTCAAGGACTGAACCAAAGTTCACAGCATCTGGAAAGATATTTCACTGCCTGTCAGGGGAAATACTATCTTCAGATTATATAAATCTTTTACCTCTCAAGGAAGGTAAAGCAGGTGAGAAGACTAGCCATTAACTCCAGGGGATACAAGATGCCAGCACCTTGATGTCTAACACAAGTACATGGCGCAATGAATTATTTATTTTACACTATTGCAGTTTGTCTTCCATTAAAAATATAACAGGGAAAATCCTCATTATTTGGGGATGAGGATCAGATAGTTGAGCAGGGTGGCTGGGATCTGTCACCATTAATAGAATGATAACAGAAATATGGGGTGACTTTATTTTTTACTGTCTAATTAAGAGATTCCACTCTTTAGAAAGGTGGGAAATATGGTAATTTTTAGCAACTGTGTTCCAGGAGAGCTCCACAGGTTGCAGAAAGAGATATTGAGGGTTGCATGTGGCTCTAGCATCAGCTGCTTGAGGTAAATTGCTAAATCCTATTCAGCTGATATGGAGATGGAAGCTGGCAAAAAAGTCCTCATTTCCTGTTTTAGCGAGTTTAATATGTTTAGAGGCATAGGAGGCAAGTGAGAAGTTCCCTCCCTTTTTAGATGCTAAGTCTAGACAAGCTGATAGTAAAGGTATCCCTACAAGGAACATGGTCCCAAAGTGTTTAAATTTTAAACTTTGGACTGGGGGAGCTAAGCTCATATGACTCCATGGTCTTTTGCTGCGGCCCTCAAGATATCTCAGAATTATGCTGCCAAACTTGGTGACCCATCTTTGCAAAGAGTAATAAGTAAAATATATTTGATAAACTTGTTTCCTTAACAAATTTTTATTTGGAGGGCAAGATTATTTGCCTGTTTAAAAGGAGATTTTAAACAGTATTTTGTGCAAACTATTCACAAGACTTCAGGTATTCAGAAAATAATGGAAAATGAAATGGACCTTTTAGATTCCTATATCATTTCTTGGTTACATTTTGTTATATTGTATCCTACTGTACCCCCAGTGACGCACCACCTTGGTGCGGCTGTGGGCTTGTGTGCTCTGAAGAAGATGAGAGCTACGCCAGAGGTTCAACCATACTGGACAGATCTCATCAGAGGAGCCAGACGAAGAGTGACTCCCTCCCATAAAAATATCAGACATAATTTTTCAGAAACCCATACTGGCTTGGTTGTTGCCCGCATCAACAAGAACTGCAGTAGATATTGGAGTTCCTGGACATTTGGTGAAAAATGAGCTATAGGACTCTGGAGAAAGAAATGACAACCCACTACAGTATCTTTGCCAAGAAAACCCCATGGACATAACTAAAGGCTAAAAGATATAATGCCGGAAGATGTGCCCTTCAAGTTGGAAGGTGTCCCATATGCTACTGGGGAAGAGTGAAGGAAAATTACAAGTAGCTCCAGAAAGAGTGAAGTGGCTGGGGCAAAGCCAAAAGGATGCTCATCTGTGGATGTGTCTGGAGATGAAAGGAAACTACGATGCTATAAAGGATAATTTTGCATAGGAACCTGGAATGTATGTTCTGTGAATCAAGATAAGCTGGATGAGGTCAAACATGAGATGACAAGAAATGGAGCAGCCCTCAAAGTCAATCAAAGAGTGAGAAAAGCAGTATTCGGGTACAATCTCAAAAATGACAGAACAATCTCAGTTTGAATCTAAGGCAAACCATTCAGCATCATAGTAAATCAAGTCTGTGCCCCAACCACTGATGCCAAAGATGATCGGTTCTATGAAAGCCTGCAACACCTTCGAGAACTCACACCAAAAAAATGTCCTTTTCATCATCGGGGATTGGAATGCTAAAATAGGAAGTCAAAAAATAACCGGAATAATCAGCAAGTTTGGCCTTGGAGTACAAAATGAAGCAGAGCAAAAGCTAACTAACTTTGTCAAGTGAAAGTTCTAACAAATATACTTTTCCAACGAGGTGATTCACCCAAGAGGTGATTCTACACATGGATATCATCAGATGGTAAATGCTGAAATCAGATTGATTATATTTTTTACAGCCAAAAATGGAAAAGCTCTATACAGTTGGTAAAAACAAGACCTGGATCTGACTGTGGCTCAGATTATGAGTTTCTTATTGCAAAATTTAGGCTGAAATTGAAGAGTGTAGAGAAAAACCACTAGGGCATTCAGGTATTATCTCAGTGATATCCCTTATGAATATACAGTGGAGGTGAGGAATAGATTTAAGGGATTAAATCTGGCAGACAGAGTACC
>JANHZU010000001.1:951361-963371 GCA_032468055.1 Acrochordus granulatus
AATCCAGTCCAGATGCCTGTTTTTTATAACTTTGTTGCGATGCAATTACCCTGGACGAGTGAGAGTCTTCACAGACATTGTGAAACATTGTACTAGTAAATGGCAATAATTATCTATCTCTTTCCCCTTTTACCAAGGTGAGTGTAGGATCCATCTGAGATAGAGACTAATCCTAAGAGATGGTAGAATAAAGGCTTTCTTTATTAGCTGAATCCCAAATTCATGCTGACACTAACATTACAGGTACAATATGAATGTGATAAATATATGGCAGAACAGAGCTCAATCACTGCAAGGCAGAAGCTTGGGATAAACACATATGGCAAGCTAAAACTTGCTGTAAGATTATATTTATCCTGAGAGATTAAGAAATGCTCCTTGGCTATTTTGAAAAGGCCAGACACTGCGCAGATAATCTGCCACAAGCACTTGATTCAGGATGAGTAAGTAACATGCCTAGATCAATGTGGAAGTTCAGTCCCGCTGGTCTTGGTGAACCTCTTAAATCATCTTTTGACCTCGAGACCTCCCAAATTTTTGTGAGATAAATTGTTAATCCTTACAATTGAGATAACCTACAGCTGTCCATTGAAGCTGAACTATAACTTTTAGCATCACACCACAGTGATCTTGCCAATTGTAAGTGAAATTCAGCAAAAAAGTGCCAATCCCATATACAAAATAGTGATGCCTGCTTGATTCCACAGGACTTACCTTGTAGAATCTTGCAAGAATCAGCGTGATTTATATCTTTAAAAATCCTGTCAGTTTGGAATAGGCTTGAAATGTAATTAATACATTTTGTCATTGTTGTTCAGTCACTCAGTCATATCCGACTCTTTGTGACCCCCATGGACCACAACACACCAGGCCTTCCTGTCCTTCACTGCCTCCCAGAGCTTGCCCAAATCTACACCCCTGTAGCATATAACCTATCAATGTTAGTCACACCCAATTACTTTTCTTAATTCAGGTGCAGAAATAGTGCCTCTAGAAAAAATCCTGGGCTGGATGAGAACAAATAGCCTAAAATGTATTCCCATGCTTGCCTAACTGCTATTGCAGAACTCTTGTGCCAGATGAGGCATCACAACTGCCTCCAGACACAGTGTTCTCCTCATATTAAGTAGTTTGTCTGAACATGCCCTAGTATGTAGCCCTGCACTTAAGAGGCCAAGCAAGAACTTGTGGCCATTGCATTAGTTCTGCATTGCTCATTTCTTATCTACTGGAGGAGAGTTTAGAGGTATGACAACTTCAGTTGCCAATCTCATGACAGAGGTTAGGTGGAAAACTCAGACTACATTTTTGATAATTTGAGTCCTACTGATCTAATTATGTGAGATTTAAATCGTTTTCTGCTGTGCGCATAAAAGGTCTTCCTTAATCGGATGCCTCGGTTTGACTTCAACTCTCAGAATCCGAACACAGCATCATCGCTACGATGGGTGGGATTACAGGGCTGAAATGGAGCACACCTGCGGGGCTCACGCCAGAGGAAAAGGGCAATGGAGGGAAAGGGGGGGCAATGGAGCATGCTTAACGGCCTCCTTCTTCGAGGGAAAAGGGGGGCAATGGAGCATGCTTAACGGCCTCCGGTCCTAAAGCGCGGCAGGTCTCGTTTCCCAGCCCTGCCTATGCAGAGGCAAGACGTTACTTCGGAGAAGGACTTCGGGCATGGTCTGACGTTTTGTACCAGGAACGAGGATTATTTCACCACCCGGATGTTCAGCGCCGGCGTCCACCGCCCTGCGCACCGCAGTCAATGGCGGGGTGACAGACGACGCAGAACATCCGTTTCTGGAGAGCTGCATGTCGCCGCCGCCGGCTTTGCGGGTCGCGCCCCCGCAGACGAACCCCGAGGGGCGGCCCCGGCAGAGGCGTCGGCGCTTCCCTTTCTGCTTTTATTCGGCAGCCCCCGAAAGATAGGCGTCCCTCGGAGAAGAGGAAGGGCGTGGGGGGCTCTGCCTCGTGGCCATTGGCTCCTGGGACGAGGGGCAGAGGCTTGGGATTGGCTGCTCACACAGTGGCGGGCGGGGCACGGCAGGTTTCGCTCGGAGCCGCAGTTAGCGCGGAGAACGCGCCGCCGAGCGTCGGCTGACCCGCGTCGGCAGCCCGGCCCGCTTCGCTGCAGATCCTCGGGTTTCTCCGCAAGCCCAGCCTCAAGGCGCCGGCGCCGCTACTGCGTCCCGCCTCAGCCCATGGCCGGTGTGCGGGGCGCCTCTGGGCAGCAGCTGTAAGGACGTTCCCGTAAAGCAGCAGCAGCAGCAGCTGGTGAAGCCGCCGCCGCCGCCGCCAGGATGGGTACGGTGCTGTCGCTGTCGCCCGGCGGGCCTGGGAAGGGCAGCAACGGGGTCCTAAGCGAGAAGGCGGCCCCGGGCAGGGCGCACGGCAAAGGCGAGAGCCGCTTGAAGCGGCCCGGCGTTTTGATTTCTGCCCTCACCTGGAAGCGCCTGGTGGCCGCCTCTGCGAAGAAGAAGAAGAACGCGAAGAAGGTGACGCCCAAGCCGGGCTCCGGAGGCGCATCGGACCCTCTGGTGCAGCAGCGCAACCGCGAGAACGCGCGCAAGTCCCAGCCGGACGGCCCCAAACAGGGTCCCTTGGCTGTTCCCGTGCCCACCGTGCCCGTCTCCGTGCAAGACGGCGGGAAACCGCCGCCGCCCCCGCCGCTGCCCAGCAACCGTTCGGCGGTTGGCTCCCCACGGAGAGTGATCGTGCAGGCTTCTACGGGCGAGCTTCTCCGCTGCTTAGGGGACTTCGTGTGCCGCCGCTGCTACAGGCTCAAGGACCTGAGCCCTGGTGAGCTCATCGGCTGGTTCCGCAGCGTGGATCGCTCGCTCTTGCTCCAGGGCTGGCAGGACCAAGGCTTCATCACCCCCGCCAACCTTGTCTTTGTGTACCTGCTGTGTCGCGAGGCGCTGCAAGGCGACCAGATTGGCAGCCAGGCGGAGCTTCAAGCCTCCTTCCTCACTTGCCTCTACCTGGCCTACTCCTATATGGGGAATGAAATCTCATACCCACTCAAGCCCTTTCTGGTTGAGGGTGACAAGGAGCGCTTTTGGGACCGCTGCCTCTCCATCATCCAGGGTTTGAGCACCAAGATGTTGCAGATCAACTCTGACCCGCACTTCTTCACACAGGTCTTCCAGGACCTCAAGAATGAAGGCGAGGGGGGATCCACAAAGGACTCCTCCAGCACCAACAAACACTGGACTATAAGCTTGGACCGTTAGAAAATTAATGGGGGCCTCCCCAGCATCCCCCAGCCTTTCAGATATATCTTGCCTCTTCATCTTTCTCTCACTCAAAGGCTTGGCTCAACTGGGGCTTCTTCTGGAGGAATAAAATCAGGGGTGAGGATTGGGGAGCTGCCAGGGGCATAGCCCTTAGTCATCCTATTTTGTACAGGTAGCATCATGGAATTGCTTCCCATTCTCTCTCCCTGCCCCCCTCCAAGTCTTTAGTAGGCTTTGATGTCATTATGGGAATGGAGAAGATCTGCTACAGCCACTCTTTAAACAACCCATTGTGGGGGGCACAACCAAAATTACATCAACCCTTTTTCACAACTGCAGCAACTAAATGATTTGAGATTAGGTAAGATGGGATGGTTTGCCCACGACTTATTGTATTTTTCTGTATGAGCAGAACTGGTCTTTGCTATCACAGCAAGGTGCCACAGGCAGGCTGGATGCATTTTGGGCCTTCTATATGTATGGGGGGGGGTGTCCTTTTCTCTTTCTTCCAAATGGGAGAATCCCTAAACATATTAATGTATTGGCCTGAGGCTTTATTTATCGACAAGATTCTGGCTAGCACAAGAGAAGGCAGTGGCTATATCCTTGTTTGAGGAAGCCCAACCTGTATGTCATATGGTTTGGGCCTTTCTGCTGCTACCGTGAATCACAGTCCAGCCAGGGCATCTATTCCCCTTCCCCCTACTCTGGAGAAAGAAATCCCTGCATGTATTTGTCCTTCCTGCTCTCAGAGCTCTGCCCATAGTGGATCTAAAAACTGGATAATGGTCATAGAAGACCATCACTGCAAGTCAATTGTCTTTTGTAATTTTCTTTTCATCTTGGCACAGAGGAGGGGAGAGGTGCGTATCCACTCCTAATGCTGAAATTAAGGGCTGGGGAAGCTCTGCTGCTATCCTTCCAATGCCCCATTTCGCCTCTTCTCTCCATCCTGCCTCTCCCCACCGCCTCCCATCTGAAACCGAGGCTGGGAGCTATCCGTGGTGCTAGCCTCTTAGACCCGTGTAGACATTTGCACATTCTTGAAGCTGAAAAACAAACCGTCTCATGGTGTTTGAATGTAACAGAACAATGTCTGACTTTTGGGATGTTTGTGCCAATGTTGCTCAAATGTACAATAACATATTGTTTTATATTGTATATTTAAAAGAGATAAAAGTAATGAGTCTAAACTGAACTTCAAAGCTGTTCAATCATTGAGAGCTTCAGCTGCACTAGGAGAGAATACTAAATGCATTGGATCCGGGAACACCAAAGAAAAAGGATGAAAATTATAGCAATTCATGCTGAGGCTTTATTTCAGGATGGAAGAGGCATTAGTAGTTGGCTGGTGATTTCCTAAATGGTTGTGTTGGCAGGAGATCCCAGACTTGCTAATGAGATTTGATATTGAATCGCAGTCCATCTTATTCCAGAGTCTTTTTAGATAAGGACATGCTCTGAGTGTCCTTAAGACCTGTCCCTGAGAAATCTCAGTAAAACAATCTGATTTTAAAGAAAACAAAATATGATGACTGAACTACTGAAATGTCTGCAAACGTAATTGTTTCTTGCCCACCTGCTGTATTGTTTGGTTGTAAACAGACATACAGAAATAATTCCTTGTAATTGAGCTCATTTAAAGAGGTAATCAAAGTGGGACCTATTTTGAATTCTCTTCTCATTTCTGAGATTAAAAGTAATCCAGATTTTTCCTACTGGTCAGACGTGATAGTCTGGTCCTCTTCAAAGTGCATCTAACAAAAAAGGTACATTTATTAAGAACATATTGTTAGCTTTGTGTCCTGTCCTTTCAAATAAGAAGTCTGCTTGCAGCTTGGCATCTTTAATTGCTGACCCTCTGATGAATGCTGATGGGCAAAAATCTCTGCTGTGCCTTATTATTCTTTAATAACATTATTTTAGGGTGGCAAACTTGGATTAACTTGCTTCTTCTGTCTCTTCATCGCCACTGTCTCAGATGTTTCCATTTTCCAGTTTTCACTTCATAATGTGCCATGATGACACTGCATAAAAGATAAGGTACTAGTCTAATCCAAATTTTTAAAAAGTGGAATTTGATAAAATAATAACTCTACCTCTCATATCCTGATTGTTATTAACTAGAAGTATCAACAATTCAAAGAGAATATTTTTGTTTTTTCATGAAGGAGTTTATTGCACTATTTCACTTATGAAACACTGGGACAGAAACATAGAAGAAATTTTAAAAGAGGAGTTCTTTGTTTTCACAACTGCATGTAAGTTCTCTGTCTATCTGGTTAAGACCCATTACTATTATAGATTCTTGCTGTGATGGAAAAGTGATTAGTTAGCTGATAGGATTAGTTGCTTAAAATTAGCTGATAGGATTAATTGCTACAAGTTAATAAACAATTTGGCTCATGTTTTAACCAATGGTCACATGGTTTAAGAATCTGTAGACTGATTTTGAGCTTGGCATAAAACTCTAGAGAAGACTGCTGATTTGGATTTTAAAAGATCAGCAAAGAAATACAAAAGATTCTACCTTGATTCATCATGTTCGCTCCATAATTTTGATTTGAAATGGTTTTTGATCACAGAATCCTGGTTCTGCATATGATAAACCACAATAGAAGATGGCGGGTTTATACTATTCATTCCCTTGCATAATTTACCTCTCTGAAGGAATATATTATCAGAAGTTTAGGCTCTGACATTTTGGCAAATAATAATTCAAATAATCTTGAAAAAATGGTGAACAGAAAAGGGAGTTTTATATCAGAAGCGTCTTCTTGGTTTTAGTGCTATTAGTAGTAGTTACTTTTCTGAGGTTGGCTTGCCTATTTGGGTATTTGTGTTTTAATATACCTGATACATTTTTTACAAATCATGCTTGATCTAGGATAAGGGATCTGGTCCTCTCCAATGTTGAGAAAGTCACCATTCAGATTTTGAATTCTAACAGCTAATACTAATACTTGTTCCTACTTCTGCTATCATATAGTTATTGTGATCTTAATTTGATCATTGTTGAAGTTACTTGAACCCAAATCCTCTTCTTTGCCTCAAGACTAGCAATATTTCCAGGGTAGTTTCATCCAATATGGTACCTTTTAGTGTTGTGATTGCAATCTTCAGCAAGGAGTTATAATCTCAACCCACTTGGAACTTTCCTGCCTTCCTTCTTGGTCAAGAGCTAATCCACTGCACTGAAATGCATGAGTATCTTTTTATAATTAATATTTTTGTATTATTTTTAAAATCCCACTGTGGTTTTCATTAACATAAATACATATTGTACAAACAATCCATTAAAACAATTATAAGAAATAACACCTGAAGAATACCGACATAAGAAGATAAGTTTAAAAAAATGTGCATTGATTAAATTATTATTGTGGCAAGAGAAGAGATCATTCTTCAAGGCAGATGTAATGCAGAAGGACAGCACATGCTCACCAACTGAACTTGCAAGTCATAGCAAGGACCTCCCTGAAAATCAAATACATCTGAAGGCTGATGTAATTGAAGAGACTTTTCAAGGTAACTGAGTGTGCTACATTTAGGACATGTCTGAATGATTGTACAGCTCTATTTATTTATTTCAGTAATTTGGTTTTTCTGCTATATACTGAACAAAAATTCTTTTCAGCAACAGTTTTAAAGAGAAATAGCCAATAGCCAATGTAACTGAAGATTATATTCTATGGAAGGCTCAGAGGTTCTTTTCCACAGAGTTCTCTCAGAGAAGATTGATATTATCAACAAGTTATTTCAGTAGGGTTTATTCTTTAAATTTATTTTTTTGTCTCGGATAACGGATATCCAGAACTGCTGAATTCTGAAAGTCATTGCCCATATGGTGAACCAATGAGTTACAAATGTTAGCCTTCTCGGGGAAATACCTTTGAGTCTTGGTTAGACTGCCCATTCCAGGCTGTCCATTGTATCCTTCATAATAACAGAAAAGGTGTCCTATCCAAAATGGTTTTCTTAGTCACTTCTATGCTATCAGCATTTCATCTTTCTATTCTAACCTAAACCAGAGATCCAACCACAGGCAGGTCTGCTACTATGCCCACCATTATCATTGCAAGCCCACATCAGAACTGACCACTATGCCTTCCAGCTGGCTTTTATGGGCACACCAAAATCAGCTTGGTAGTGGTAGTGTGTGTGGGAGTACATGAATTATGGATATCTGAATAGTCACACTGAAGCTCTTTGTGAGGATACCAAGATGCTATGAGGAATGATCAAAAGGGAGAGGGGTATTAAGAAAAGGTGGGATTGTGAGATTTGTCACTGATGGGAAATTAAGCTAATACCAAATACAATAACATTTTGCTATTCAGAACTCTGGAGAGTCAGGCTGGAAGAAAATTGGTGAGACTGCTTAGCAGAATCTTATCACTGGAACCCAGGAACATAATGTTACTGTAAGAGCAAAATCAAAGCCCACTCAAAGTACCATTTCTATTGTTGGTTGTTCTCTGTTCTGAGTCTGTGATGTGTTCATTGATTATATCTCATGCTTTGTCCTTTGATTCTGATTGCTGTTTTGTCTCACAGCTCCAAATTGACATCTCACTTCCACCTTAACTCCATAGGTAGGGTGTTACCACTAATATACCAAATGACCTTTTACCATTGGCTCATCTAATTCAATACTGGCTGTTTTGAATCACACAAGCCTTCCAGAGATGTGGTTTCCCAAATGCATGGTTTGCAATTATGAGAAATTAATGGAGGTGAGTGGCTAATTAACAAGTGTATAGTTTAAGGATGAGGAAACTTTTTTAGAATGAGCAATGATAGAAATATATGGTGTTGTTTGTAAAACACGATACAGAAAACTTGCAGAGTGGGGCTTCTGGAATTCTTTCTGATTCTATATTCTAAGTCACATGGCCAGGACGTAGAAAGACTTTAGAATGGAGCAATCAGCAGCATTCCAAACAGTTGCCCAACTGCTTTTCCCTTAGGATTCATTGTGGATTCCACCCCCTTAGATGTCTTCCTCAGGTATCATTCCACTGAGGTATCCAAACATCTTAATTAATTTGCTCTATCACCTAGACCACTTTTATAAGCAAAACAAGTCAAGACTGAATGAATAAGTTGAACAACATGGGAGATCAGAGAAGAGCTTTGCTATTTCAAAAGAACACTTCAGATGGTGGTAGCAAAGTTTTGGCTGAAGCACTATGCTTTTGGGATCATGAACCTGGACTAAAATTGCCTTGAGCATTGCTGGACCATGCTGATCAGCTATGACTTCTTAACTCATGAATGTGTCAATAAACAGAATCTCAGGCACAGTGGTGACCCTGAAAACTGACTCAAACTTGAGACAAGAAAAATTTTATAAATGTTGTGTCCTTTCTATCACTGAAACACAATAAAGCCTTTGTTCTATAATTTTTTTTTTCATGTCTACATCTATTCCCAGGACTTTAGTGTTCTGGGTGCATTCTATGTATCCCCATTTTGGCTAGGGATCCTGACAGGGTGGGTGTACCCCATGACCCTTCCATTCAAAATTTCTACCTACAGGGACTTAGACAACATGCCTTCTTGATAGTGGACCCTGCCCTTTGGGACACCTAACCACTTGGTCCCCTATTCTCTTGGCTTTCCAAAAAGCATGAAAACCTAGCCTTGAGGTCTATGAGGCTGGAGCCCAGAGATATTATCAAGTTTCTTTCTGAGAAAGTGGGGATGTATTGCATTTTGGGGTGCCAGGAAAGCTTTTTGGTTGTTTTTTTACGTTTCCTTTACTGTTATTTTATTATAGCTTGTGAGCTGCTTAGGGTTATGCTGCATACAATGAGCAGCTACACAAATCTTTTAAATGAGTAACTAAAATCCATAAGTTCTGAACTAGAGATGGGTATTAATATATCATGCTAAGCCATACTGGCTTAATTATAAATGGTTGAATAAGCCATAACTGATAGAGTTTATACAATGTGTAAGCCATAAAGAAACCACACTTGCTAAGTTTACACACATCTTAAGACAAACACTTTATGGTTTAATGTAAGGCATGAATCCAGCCTATAGTTTTATGTCAGAAATAGGGGAATACTGTGGCCACACAAATGTTGCTGAATATGATACAGCTATCAACCAGTTTGGCTCTTGGTGAGGAATGCTCAGAGAAGTAGTTCATCTGTCAGAATGCAGATTTCCAACTTTGCATTATATGCTGATGGGTAACAAAGTAAATGCAGCCACCATTCCTGTTTCTTTGAACATTGATATAAGAGAAGACTTTTGAGAATTCTGGGGACTGCCAAGAAAATAACCCTATGGAACACCAAAAAAATCAACCAAGAGTTCTTACCTGAAACACAAATGATAAAGATCAAATTGCAATGTGGAAAATGCTGGGAAAGGTGGAAAAAGAAGATGATGACCAGCAGCAAGATGGATGGACTCTAAGAGTGGTAATGAGTATACCATTTGGGAGACTTGAAAGAACAAGTTAAGGATAGATTGTAATGGAGAAAATATATCTATTTGGTCACCAAGAGTCAACTTTGACTTGATGGCACATAGTATCTTCATTTCAAACTCTTTCTTTGTCCTCATAGGACAAAGCCTTACTTGCAGCAAAGAAAAGTGGAGCTCTTCCACAGGTGGTTGATAAAGAAAAAATAACTAAATCCAAAAGGAGACACAAGGAACTGTATTGGAGGGAAAGAAGGAGTAATTTGTCTTAGTGTCTTGAAGTTGCCATCTCCAAGCACAAATCCAGCAAATCAGTTCCTAGTGCAGAGAGGTAGATGTCAGAGTCAATTTTATAGCACTCTAACCTATGGCTTCTTCCATTTGCCCTACATTAAAAATATTATATTTTCTTTGTATACCATTTCCTTACTTTATGCTTTGATAGAGACTGAATGGCTTCTTTTGATATTTTTTTAAAAAGTCCTTGTCTCCAGGCTCTGTTCTGGTTGCTCTTATGCTTGTCCTTATAGCATTTGTCAGTACAAATGTAAATAACTTTGGAGTGTTTTTATGGATAGATTTCTAGGCTTACAAAGTTCTTTTCAGATACAACCAAATGCAGATAAGAGTTTATCTACATGGAGATTAGCTATTCATGGATTCTGAAGAAGGAAATAGAAGGGGAATAGTTTGGAGTTCCAAGCATGTCTACTGAGTCTTTTTAATTTTTATTTCAGTCAAGGAATTAATGAAGGCTTCCAAGGCCAATCACATTTTGAGAATGTTTACAGGAGAAAAAAAGACTGTATTAACACACAACAAAAAATAAATTTAAAAAGTTAAAAAAATATCTCAAGGCTTTTGCCTGGATAAAGAGAATTGATGGATTAACAAAGTGGGAATAACTTATCAGCCAATCTGACAGGACCAAGGCTTCTCACACTCTGATTCAGCTGAGGCACTGGGTGCTATTGGTGCACCACTACCACATTCAGAGAAATTCACATTCCTCTGCATCAGCAAATAGGAGATTCACCACCAACCCCACAGGCAGAATTATTTTCCTTTGAACAAGTAATACCTAAATTTCCCATCTCTGATCCCATTAATCATCATCTTCCCAGCTGGAAGATGAGTCTACTTTGATTCTTTCCTCCCACGCAATAAACACAAGACAAGGAGTTTGGAAGAAAATAATTATCTCTTGTTTTGGTTAAAGGGTTGGAAGCATGAAGAAAAATGTCCGTCTCTTCAAAACCTATCCCACATCTCACAGGAATCAAGTGTCACACATCATTGAACCATAAAACCAGTAAGTCACAATGATGAAGAGCTAAACTCTAAATCATGGTTTGCAATCTGCAGAAGCTAGGAACATTTAATTGGTTAAGTCAAAACCAAGCAATCTAATGCAATCACTGGCCTTAGGAAAGGACTGTAGGTTCAGTGCACTTGTATTTGATAAAGGGCTTATAATTCATTGTATGTGCAGTCCTTATCCATTAACTTAAAAATTATTGGAAATTGTAGAATAGCTGTGCATATCACCAATACAGTGTGTCCTGTTAGTCAAATCATTGTCCAAAGTGTTTATTATAATTCTATAAACACTGTTTTGTTTCAAAAACTGATTTCACTTGAAACCTAGGTTTATATATGGATGCTCAAAGCCTTTGAAATCAGTGGCAGTAGATGCATATTGCTTGCTGTAGGATTGAGCTGAAGTGTTGTTCCTTTTTTCCTCTCAAAAGTTAATTAGGATTGAACATGGCTAGTACTTGGATGAGAAAATTACCAGAAAATTCCAGAGCTATAGGCTATGTTTAGTCATCAAGAAAATGTTCTGAAAGGAAGCATCAGGCAATCATTTTTGGACTACTCTTGAACAAACTACACAGACATGTCCATGCAATCTCTAAAAGCTAATCTTGACTTGAGGAAGTTTGTATTTTTTTTAGAAGTAAAAAATGAGGATATTTTTCAGAATGCATACAAGGCATGTATTCCTGGACACACATGTAATGGCATCCTCAGGCTCTTCCTGCTATTATCAAAATGATGAAAGGAGCCTCGTAGTGTTACATCACAAGCTCCATCCTTTTCTTTTTTTTCAATAATTTTTGTATTTATTGCCTTTCTGCTTGTTTTTCGTGTTCAATTAATGAAAGCAAGAGAAAGAAAAAAATAGTTTAAAAAGAAATTATGCTTAGGGTGGGTTGTATTGTATATGAGAATTCTCTGTTTGCATGAAGCAATTTGTTGTTGTTGTTCAGTCGCACAGTCGTGTCTGACTCTTCATGACCCCATGGACTGCATTACGCCAGGCCCCCCTG
>JANHZU010000001.1:979673-997006 GCA_032468055.1 Acrochordus granulatus
CAACAGACTGGATGCACAATATTTGGGCTCACTCTCATCAGTAACAAATTTGTTCTGAATTTATGATGCTCTGATAGTGGGACATCGTGTGGTAGGATTTTGCATCACTCAGAGGAAACAGAAGATTCGCTGTGGCGACCCCTGACGGGAGAAGAAGAAGAACTTGCATCACTCAGAGGATACAGCAAAAGCTGGGAGGCAATTTCAGGTCAAAATTTATTTGTGTAACATGTGAAGAGAAGTGCTGCTTCTCTGTGTTTGTTGTTTTTTTGAATGAAATGTTTTCTTCCATTTTAGAATATTCACTCTATTTCCCCGTTTATTGAAATGTGCCCCGTTGTTTTCCATTCATAACAGCCACAGAGAGAAATCGAAATATAAAAATTAGACTAGGGTAATAGTAGACTGGGCTGCCTGAACATATTTTCTCTGGAATTCTCCCACCTCAGATAGGTAGCAAAGTGTTGATCTCAAGTGTAAAAAAAAGCTTTCACTCTGCAGCAGGAAAACTTGATCAGTGCAATAGTCCAGAAGTGGAAAGTGCCTTGCTATATTTATACTTTTTGGGGGGATTTGAATTCTGTGAGGCTGGTTAATGATTGGATAATTCTTGGGGACTATCCCAAGATTATTGTTCAAAGAACTTCAAAGTATGTCATTTGAAAAGCTCACTAGAAATGTTATTATGTATTGTTCATCTGTGCTTTCTCGGTATGGCATGCCATTATTAAACTGTAAATTATAATGGTCTTCAGTTTAGTTTAAAATTAGAATTATTAATTTGTGAAGGAACTGGGTTTCCTATGTACAGTACTAATTCAGGATGATCCAGTTCACTTAATTTCAGAAGAATATTACTTGTTTTACAGCAAACAGAAAGAATAAAGACTAATCACTTTACTGTTATTGTTTTTTTTTATTCTGGCTTAGCCTATTATCTGACTCTAACCTTTATGGTTTGCAAATTGTGGCTTAGTATGTTGTATGATTCCAGCCAATGACTGCTTATTTAATAAACTATGGTTTAACAAAATATGGCTCAGCATGAAACATGTTTGTCTCCTAACTAGGAGTGCATATTGTTTCCAGATAAAGATTTTATTAATTTGTTTGCTTGTTTGTTAAATGTATTTGTCACCCAAGCAACTCTGGGTGGCTTACAATAGAAGTAATGATAAAATATGTACAACATAAAAAAAGATGCACAAGATGGCAGGAGGCTAAAAAGCTGGAGACGCCATCAGTCTAATGAAACAGGGCTACTCAGACCCTAGGCCAACCCACAGAACCACATTTTTAGGCCTTTATGGAAGGCCAAAAGAGTGGGGGTTGATCTCACCTCAGGAGAGGCAAGTAATCAACTACTTTAAACAGAGATTTTTGTGGGAATTCAGAGCATGGGACATCCATAGAATGTTATCTTCTCTTTCTATTCTTGATTTTTAATAACATACACCCACAGAAAAAAAATGATTTAGGACCAAAACCAGAATCATCTTTGACTGGTCTCATGATAGCCATCCAAAAAGAAAGGTTCTTGGAATCATACTATAATGGGCTGTGAGAATAACCTTGAGAAAGAGGAGAAATGGGATTGGATAAAGCATCTCAGGCTTGACCATCCCTAGTTCTCTTTAGGATAACGGCAAGGAGGGGAAAGGCACACTGAGATTTGTAAGATTGATTCAGCTCTTTGAAGTATACCAGAGTTGAACACCACAGCCATGAATATTAAAACTTCAGTCCTTTTATTACTGGATTACAGTAATATTACTGTAGTAATTAATACTAAGATTAGTAGCAGAATCTTGCAACTCTAAATGTCCCCATCTACCTTGTGCCTTTATCCTAAAGAGAACTAGGGAGGATCAAGTCTGAGATGCTTTCTTAAATGTCATTCTTCCTCAAGGTTATTTACATGGTCCATTACACCCCCCCACTAATTCCACTTTGTGTCTTTTCATTCTTTAAATGGATCTTCATTCCTGCTGATTCAGCTTCTTCGTTTTTATCCAGTGGATCATGTAAGCTTCCATATTCTTTTAACTTCTTAGATGCCACAAAGATGCTACAATCTGGAATTTGTCATAATCGTATTTTGGGGAGAAAGGGAAGGAGGATACCCATATGGCTCTACTGCTCCCTGCTGGACAATCAAAATATTTGGCAATATGGAAGCAATTCTGATCCCAGACTGATGTTATCTAAGAAGATGTGTAGCAAAGCATCAACAGCCGTCAAAAAAGAAGGGAAAAGTAATTTAGGGTGTTGGTGATGAAAAGCTAAGAAAGGAGCAGTGAAAGGCAATGTTTCATTCTTGTTTTTGGTTCCAAGCACGCGTATTGTTAGAAGAAGCAGGGTTCCCAGAGGGTCCAGTCCAAACCGGGCAGAGAATAACGACACAAAGACGGCTGTTTGAAGAGGAGGAGTTTATTCTGACAGCAGGACAGAGGACAGCTCTCAGAAGATGGGCTGACCAGGAAAAAAGTTCGCATTTTTATAGACACAGGATCTTTTGGGGTGTAGAAAAGTTTGGCTGAGTTTGATTGTGATCTAATTGAGGTGATGATTCTGAATGGTCCCTTGGTTTGTGTGAAAGAATTCTCCGCATAGCCTTGAGGTTTTATTCTGTTGTGATTCTGTACAGTTACCAGGAATTTATTTGGGGTGGTAGGCTGTTTTGATTGCCTCATTTGGCCCCTCAAGCAGCTACGAAGTGTCCACGCTTAGGCAGATTCATGACAATCAGCGACTGTTCAGCCGGCTATTGTTTTGGTGGCCCTGTTGGATCAAGTGAATCTGCTGCCACTGCCTGAGCGTAAAATGACCTTTTGCCCTTTTTGGGGGGGTAATATCTTTCCCTGGGGCCTTCCTGGGTGATTTGGGAAACATTTCTTATTATTATCTGCCTATGTGCTATGAGAGGGGGAGAAGGGATGGGCAGGAGGGGGACAGGCTGGGCAGTGCAGTACTAGGAGGGCTGTCTCTGTGTGTGACAGGGAAGATGGAGGGTCAATCTTCCTACAATACAAAAAAATCCAACACTGCTTTCCCCTCTGGTTTAGTGCAGCTGAAACCTATATGAAGACATAGAAAGTGGTCCAGACTGCTTGCCAGTTTCACATTCCAAAATTCTGAGGTAGATGGATTTTTGCATTGTCTTCCAGAGATTACAGAAAGGAAAGAGGTTCCAATTCTTAATCATCAGCATGATACCGAAAAAGTATCCACTGAGGAAGTTCTTAAGTACACTGGAATTTATGATAAATGAAGAGAAAATACCAAGGTAAATTCAGGGCACTATCATTGGAGGTTGTGATGATGGGCAAACAAAGAGGCAAAGAAGGGTCAGAGAAGTTGCAAGGGATCCAAACAGGAGAAGATAAGGCGCCCAATGGATCCAAACACGGCTGGATAAGCAGTAAGTGAATCCCACCATATTGTATGAAACAAAGCTCATTCCACAAGTCATGAAACTGCTTCTGGCATTTGATTATTTAAAACACACACCTTATCCTGTACCATAGATAGGTATGTAGATGAGGATGGCAAGCTACTAAGCCTGCAGGAATACTTTCTTTTAATCTGCTTAACTGTTAAGGTCTCAGGAGCATCATCGTTCTAAACAGGCCATCTTATTCTGGGACTTTGGAAGGGAAATGGAGACAGAGATCAGATCCAAAAGGGCAGCCCTGGACTCACACAAAGCCTGAGCTGGAAGGCCCAGGAGCCATAACTTGGAAATGGCAACAAAAAACATGCTCAAAAATCTAAGTTGATTCGTACTGCAGTTAAAAGCTACTGTTGAGCCCAGGACAAGAGATCAATTTCAGCTGTGAAAAAAAATGAAAGCCTCAACACTTGGGAGGCCAACATCAGGGCTCACCATTTTCTAATACTCAGCAAGAGCCAGTGTCAATTCCCAAAGTCTCCTGGTCCCATTTTCCTTTCTCCTTTCTGCCTATTATCTGACCTGCTATAAAAAAGTAAGAGGTCCTTCCTTCATTCTTCTTGCATTTTCTTCTCTCCTAATGACCTCAGAGGGAAGGATCAGGACATAAGGAAGTAGCCCCTTGAAGGTATTTGCCCAGCTGATCCTGGAGGTGGTACTGTAGGATTGTCTAGAGTTTTTCCAAACAGATACTCTCCTGCAGAACTCTGACTTTTGTTCTTCGCTTTATATATCTTTTCCTTTTGAGAATTCTGGGCAGATTCTCAAGCAAAACCAAGGCAGAAATAAATATAATTTAATTCATGGTAGGGGGACTAACATCCAGTACGGTTTGCACTCGGGGCGGAAGATGCAGGCATTCACAAAGAGAATGCTTCTGTTTCCTTAAGGTTAAGGTAAAGGTTTCCCCTGCCAGTCGTGGCTGACTCTAGGGGATGATGTGTTCATCTCCAATTCACAGCCAGTATTGTCCAAAGATGCTTCCATAGTCATGTGACCAGCATGACTTCATGCCAAGGGGCACAGAATGCTGTTACCTTTCCCACCAAAATTAGGCGATACCTATAAAGCATTTTTACATGCTTTTAAACCGTTAGGTTGGCAGGAGCTGGAGCAAGTAACGGGAGCTGACCGTTACACAGCAGCCCTCGGGTCTCAAACTGCTGGCCTTCTGGCTGACAAGCCCAGTGTCTTAACTGCTTAGCCACCATGCCCCCTTCTGTTTCCCTAATCTAAACTTATTATTACACCAGCATTATCTATTAAAATCACTAGCGTTCTGCTTTGTTTTGAATGGTTCTTAAAAAAACAAATAGGAGCAACAGGTACTGTTTAAGCTCATTGCTATGATTGAATTTTAATCTTTAAATGATTCAGAATAGATCTTTTAATGTTATTTCTCCTCATCCATCCATCCATCCAACACACACACACACACATATATATACACACACAAATCTGGAACAGTGTTTTAATCTTACATCAAGGGAAACAGTGTGACTGTTTAAATGCTCATCAACCTGAAAATGGAACCAATGGAGATGATGTTATGAAAGGGAAGGTGGTAATCCGGAGACAGAAGGCAAAAAACAACAGCAAGATTATTCACAGTATGAATAATAATTTCCAAGGAACAGCAACTTTTTTAAAAAAAATTGTATCTCTATTAGAAAAAATGAACTTGTTTGAAGAACAGAGAGCCTTGATTTGACTTTTCAGGAGCAGGTAGAAATTTCCAACTACCAGCCTTTTCATACTTGAAGCTTTCCAACCCTTTCATATTTATCTGAGTCTCACTTAGAGACAAAAAGCAAAAACAAGACACTAATAATATAAATGGACATTCTTGCCAATGTAGATTTTTAAAATTACTTTAAATAAATTCTCATTAAGTCCCAAATGTTTACCAGAGCAGCTTCGGTTTGTCTCTTGAGCAAAAAGGGATATGATCCTAGTTATAAGCATTTAAGTCTAGCAATGATCTTCCATTCTCCAAAACTGCAGGCCTTAAAGAAACAGCAGCCATTTAGAAATTGAGCTGGGTTGAGAAAAGCATGGACATTCACATAATTTGTGTTTTATAGGCCTTTGACTGCACCAAAGGTCAAAGTTTTGGTAGAACACTTGTTCTGATTCAGTTGAAAACCAAATTGTAGTATATGCTTGATAGAGAGTATTGTGTATGATCTGGGTGAATTACAATATCCTTGAATCGTTAGAGATACTGTAGTTTTGCCCAGTTTACCCAGATGTTTTTAGGCTAAATTGCTATCTCTGTCACCAGCCTGCATCTCAGAATAAAGGGTCTTGCTGGTGCTGATGCTTCTCCATCAGTTTCTTGGGATGTGTGATTACATATTTGCAACTTAGCAAGGAGAAGGGGCTGTACAAATTTTCACAGTTCCAAAAGTTCTAAGTACAAGACAGTTCAGAGTCACTCCAATATATCGTGGGGGTTTTTTAATGAAAAAATAGGGAAACTACTTAAATGTTCCCTGGAAAATATGGATTCATTAGGGAAAGACTTCACCCCAAAAGGCTCTGAATCATTTAGCTCCTGGGCTGAGATCCAGCCTATCTCAATAAAGTTTATCTTTCCACTTTACACAATAGCTAGATTCAGTTGTCTGCCTAATCCATGGTCTGTTCACTGTTTTTTATTGAATAAGTTATAGTGGCTGGATTGACACATTGTGCTATGCCCCAAACCAGAAGTAGTTGGTTTCATGTAATACATTAAATCAAAACCAGTCAAACCACCTCATATGTTAGCACAATGAGTGAATCTAGTAATTATCCTTTTTGATGCACTGGAAATGTTTTAAGCTGAAATTTAAGGGTCAAATGTTATTCTCCCAGTTCCTCACAACACCCCATGCAACCACAAGAAATCTAATGGTAATGGCTATTCACATTGTTGATATGGGATGTTGCCATTGTGCTGAAGGATGCTGAAGCCTGCAAACTATGGCTGGGGTAGAGGGCAGGGGTAGAGCCTGGCCAGTAGGAGAAACTAGTTGGGGTCACTCCTGAAGCCATGATGTTGAGTTTGGAGATGCCAGAGAAGGGAAGGGGTGCCTGGAATTTGTACAAGGCGTGGTCAGGTGTGGCTGGCTGGCAGACCTGGGCCAAGCCTTGGAAGTCAAACTTGTAGGCATAGCGCTTGCCATGAACCTTGGTCATGATGTTCTTGTCATAATAGTACCGTAGCGCCCGGCTCAACTTGTCATAGTTCATGTTAGGTTTGCTCTTGCGCTCACCCCAGCGCCTGGCCACCTCATCAGGATCAAGCAGTTTGAATTCACCGTTGGTGCCCTCCCAGGCAATACAGTTGAGGTTGGCCCGGTCTGAAAGCAGCTCCAGGAGGAATTGCCACAGCTGGATTTGCCCACTGCCTGTAAAGCCAAGGAGGGCGATTAGACAACGTCCCATTCCTCTCGGCCCCATCTCCCCAGTGAACACAAGAACAAATGGTATCTGACCACTCTACTGCAATTCCAGCTTGTCAAGGTTGACAATCAGATGTTCTGCAGACATAATGTGCTTGCTAGTGAAAGCAGCAAATTCTAGAGCTGTTTCCATTTGTACTATCAGTTGTATGTGCAAAAAATCAGGAGGCACCTGGTAGTGCCTTTTCCGACACACAGATTCTATTAAAAGGCATAAGCTTTTGTGAATTGCAGCCACTCATGAAAACGTTGCTATCATAAACATGGCTTTCTACAGTGTCTGTTTATTTATATATTTATTTATTCTATGACTGCCCATCTCAAATAAATGCTTCTGGGCAGCGGACAACATAAAATAAATTAAAACCAATAAAAATAAATATATATAGCAGCCAAGAAAAATCTTAACTGTAGATGTTAATATAATCTGGAAACAAGGCCCTTAACATACTCAGGATCCCAGGCCTGCTCATACAACCAGCTCTTCCAAAAAGTCAACAGGGTCAAAGCCATCCTGATCTCAGGAGGAAGGATATTTCAGAGGGGACATGCATTGGCAGAAAAGGCACATTTCCTGGTCCCACCAGTTGACATTCATTAGCTGACAGGACCTGGAGCATGCCCATCTTGATGGATTGGATTGGATTGGACAGATAGAAACAACTGGGAGAAGTCAATCCTGCAGGTAATTCAGTCCCAAGCCATAAAGGGCTTTCAAGCTGACAACCAGCACCTTGAATTTCACCCAGAAATATACTGGCTACTAATACAACTCATGAAGCAATAGTGTTACATATGTTGAATATGCAATACCATCTACTATCTGTGTAGCTGCATTCTGCACCAGTTGAATTTTCTAAATGCTCTTCAAGGGCAACCCCACATAGATGCATTGCAATAATCTAGACAGGAGGTCATGAGAGCAAAGACTTTTTCCAGAGGTGCTGAGATTTGAACCTGAGACTTTCTGTATGCAAAATGCATGCTCTCCTCTGAGCTACAAGTTACATTAATTTATTCTAATCTTTGAGGGCAATGTAGGATCAAGATAGTGCTCAACAAGCTAAGATGATTAAGCAACTAACTAGGATTTAATTTGATCATCCTAACTTCTATCCCACTTCTTCAAGATTATTCTATTTGTTTATACCTTTTTCTTGATGCCTAAAGATGTACCCAACCATTTTACAAAGCATTAATATTTCCATACAAGGAATTATAATTTATTTATTATTTAAAAGTTTAATTTATATCCATTATGGGCAGATTTTTAAGGCAGTTAACAATCATTTAAAATGAGTTTAAATAATGTTAAAGCATGGACTAACATTAACGTGAGATTAGATAGTTCAGTTATTTCACAATGAAAAGATGATGAAAGATAACACTTGCAACCAGGAGGCTGTAAATTCTGGTCCTGCCTTAGCCATGAAAGCCAGTTGGGTGACCTTGGGCCAGTCACTCTCTCTCAGCTCAACCCACCTCACAGGGTTTCTGTTGTGGGGAAAATAGGAGATGGAAACTATGTTGGATATGTTCCCTGCCTTGAGTTAATTATAAAAATGATAAAGGTGGAATATAAATAAAATAAGCAAAGAGATGGAAGGGGAGGGATGCAAGGGAATTCATTCCAGAGCTAAAAGCAATGCAGCACCAGGCCCTCTATTTTTTTAAAAGCCTCCACAAGAGTTTTTATTATTGGGCATATTCCGGCATTATTATGTTTATTAGTTTATTATTATTGGGCATATTCCGACATTGCTCAGGGTCCCTCTGTCTTGTAATGGTTGTTGCAATAAATATGGTTTCATTTTCTCAGGGTTGTGTTCTATAATTCTGAATTTTTCACAACAGTTATTCTCAAACTTAGGGAGAGAGTTCCTCTCTAAATCAGATAGATTGCTGATATTTTATTAACATAAGCAAAGAAATATGCAGTTTCCAGATCCTTCCTTATATTTCATTGCCAGCAAAGCCGATTATTCTTGTAGCCATGAGCTACACCATCTTGATTAGCTGTGATAGTACATGGTTCATACCCAACAGTTTTTTTCATGCAATCATGTGACCCAGAAGAGATCTCAGTCTGGAGTTGGGAATTCCCTCTCCCCTTTTCCCATTTGAATTACTACTTTAAAAAGGAGTTGTAGCCTCAACACCACCTGGAAGCTGTGGAGAAGGTTGAATTGAATAGTAACAACCTGGGTTTGAAACCTGGATCTGCCTCATATTTCCTGATTTTGCTACAGACGCATGCTTTTTTCTTCTTTGAAGAACTGTTATTATAAACTAAGTCCCTGCATATAGCCCATTTGCAGTTTCTCACAGATCAGTGATAATCCAGCTCAGAACCATGGAAGACAGCTCCCCTGATGCAGCATATGCAAATAGCAAAGGGCACGCATGCTGGTTTGTTTACCTTTTACTTCAGAAGCATTCCTAATAGCAGGTAAAAAAACTACTAATGATAACAGGGTACATTTTTCTTTGAGTGAGGAAGTAATGCCAATTTGTAATTTGTCACTAATATATTTTGGGAATTTTTTATTTTCCACTCTGCCTTCCAGCACTGATGGTTTCTCATCAGAACTGACAAGGTCTGACCTTGCTTAGCTTTTCATTCTTATTCTTATTCAATTTATATGCCACCTATCTCTCTGGCACACAGTTTTCATGAGATATAGGAATTGTACATGGAAACATTAATGTTAATATATATGTATGACCTGTCTGTCTGTCTGTCTACCATAAGGACATGGTTCAGAATTATTTTTTTCCAGGATTTTCTTTTTTAGTTATCTAACCTGCAAATCCAGCTCCATTTAGTTGCTGGAGGTTTGCCAGGTGGTAGGGAGCCTGTTCCAATTATGGGAGTTACAATAATTTGTTATTAAAATCTTCAATAATCTGGTGGGTTTTTAAAACCCGCACTTTCAATTTAGGTGGAAGGAGCTGACAGTTTTAAGTACCTGCGATATAAACATCCATGTAGGTTCTTTCTGTTTCTCAGGATTCTCAACTTCATGCCAAATGCTTGAAGTAATGACAATTCTTAGCAAAATTTTTCATGGTTCTAGCAAATCCCTAAAGGTAGCATTTCAGCCAGCTAGAAATCGTTAAGGTTCTGTTGTTTTTTTCTTGAATATCTGTTATAAGAAGTTAAGATACAATATGGATCTATAATTCTATAACGAGTCTCATCGTGTTTTTCCTAACAGGAATTGTGCTACTCTCTGATGTCTCTGTGTGCACATATCTGTACAATATCATGCTGAATTCTTGGTAATTCATCATTTAATAGATGATAACAATTTTGCCTATTTAGGAAACAGATTTTTCACCCAGACAAATAAAAGTATTCTATATGAGGAAATAACCTAGCAATTTATTGCAGCCTTATATATTTTCACTCAAAATGGAGTCTACATATTTCCAGAGAAATTAATGTCCCAAATAGCTAAGCACTAAAATCAATATCTAACAAGTGCTGTTCAGAGGCACGGGAAATGTCCAAGGAAATAAATGATAATATTGGCTATAATTTATTAATACAAGACACTACTGTAACAAACAACTAATGACATTTATTGTTAGATGAAAAATTTTAAGGTCTATCTTGAGTAAAAAAAAAACACCAAATCAAAAGAGACTCTTGTTAACTAGATTGAATAATCAATGTTTTAATTCTTTTTTCCAGGGGAAAAAAAGGAGCTCAGCAACCTAAGAAAACCAAATGAAGATGCTCACTGCTAAGAGGCAGTTGGGAAACTAAGTATTTATAAAATATGATGTATCCAGCCCTGCTAGTGTCTAAGTATGGATGTTGGATTGTATCTTGGCTTATTTTTCTAAGGATAGATTACACATCATTATTGCCTTGAAGCTTGAGTGCCCCAGCTAAGGGGATAATGAATGTTTGTGGGTTAACTTATCCTTAAACACAAATTTCCACCAGCAATATTTTGAAATAATGGTGAATTTTAATGGAGTGGGGGAGGGTGTTTAAGCTTTCAGTTTTTAATATAAATCTAAAGAACGATGTTACAGGCTTGTAGCAGGATGAGCAGGTGGGATTTCACAGCGGATGATAAACTAGACAATGGCCTCTCAAATATATAGGGATGGGCATCTTTTAAACTTCCTTGAAACAATAACAATAAGAAAGTACTACAACAGGGGGATGGGTGAGCTACGTTTTTAATTTCTGATCTGCAGATTAGTTACTCTTCCCAATAAATAAATAAAACAGGAATGTAAGATGGGACATATATTCTGCAAACTCCTTACTTGGCTGTACAACCCAAAGGTGTAAGAAGGAAAGAGGTGCCCTTTCTTCATGCACCCGTATTTTTGCAAAACAAGCCCTCTTGAGGAACTAAAGCGGTCACCAAGCTGGTATATTCAGTTTTTTCCAAGTTGGTATCTTCTGGATAGGCGCGTGGTGGCGCGAACAGTTGGCGCCCCGAGTTTTGAGACCCAAGACCTGCCACGTAACGGGGTGAACTCTCGTTGCCTGACTAACTCTTGTCAACCTAGCAGTTTGAAAACATGTAAAAATGCAACTAGATCACGTCGCTGGCTAGGAAAGATCCAACTAGAGCCTTCCCTTGTTTAAAGTCAGTTGAATGAAATCGGGGCTAGAAAAGGTTGGATCCGACGCCTTGTTCCGTCTCGTTGTTCGTTGAAATCTTAGCCTATCTTGGATTGAATCGTTTCTGTTTAAATGAATTTTAGCAAATTTGCCGTTTTATTTACAGAAAAGAGTTGGATCTATCCTGCTTTCCTTTAGCTGTAGATCGGCAGTACTCTTATCTAGAAACTAAATAATCTTGAACTTCCACATTTCAAAAGATACAGAAAAGTAAGAGGATGACACGAGTCTAGTCAAAGGCGAGCCCCTGCACTCGGTGGATCGGACGCCTAAAAGAGTGTTCGGGGGCGTTAATAGTAGGGCTAGTTTGCTTATCCAGAGACGCGTTTGCCAGTCCACACAAACTGAATACTCAAGGATTCTGGGTTTCCTCTTCCCCTATTAAAAAGAGAAGAAGAAAAATCCGACCCATCCAAAAAAGCTCCGGGCCTACAATCAGCCCAATTCCGGGCGACGCCCGCGTCCCTCTCCTTAGCGTGTTAAACAGCCTGCCCAATTCAAGGGCTGCGCGCCAGCAAGATCAATAAAGAAACAGCGGCGGGATATATAGATCAGAGCAATAGTCAGAAAATAGATCTCTTTCCCATCCTACTTCGAGCTTCTGTTGAATATTCGCGGTAGTTGCCTCTCTTCGGTTCAGACCGAAAGATTTTGGAGGGGGGATCAGACAGATTTTAGCTTGGAGGAGGCATTGTCTGGAAGAGCCAGTAATAGAAAAGCGAATTTCAACGTTCTCCCAGCAGCCGCGCGTCACTTTCCGGGCGTCATCTCTTTCCTACGTTCCGTGGCAAAAGATTCCAGGCTAGCTGGATGCGTAGGAATCCGTCCCGCCGGAAACTGGAGGCTTCCTTTCGGAGCGAGAGGGTGGCTTGCACTTTCACACCGAGCTTTTCCTGGACATCACGAGACGATTTGCCTTGGACGCAGTCGGCGCCGTTGACTTTCCTCTTCTATCCTTTGCTTCCGCAGCTAGGGGGTAGTTTCGGCTGAATTTTGAAATGCGTTTTTAAAATATCTACAAATGGAAAATGTCGCGTTCGAGACAGGGACCCGTGAAAGAAGCCGCTTGCTCTGCGGCTGCTTTTTGGGATACTACCGCAAATGACGCACGGTCGCCCTTGGTGCGGAAACAACTTCGAGCAAGGATGGAGAAAAGCGGCAGGCAAAGCCATCCGAGCGGGGATGCTGGCGCTGGTCTGGTTCTTACGCTAGCGCTTGATCCGGGAGCAGTTGCTCTGCGGTTCAGCAGGAAACGGTGATGCGTACGAGGAGGGTTGGCGATGCCCTTCCATGGTTCTGCGGGGCCATCTCTTGCGACTCAGGCCCTGTCGGCAGCTCACGTTGAATCGCATCCAGCACTCTCAAAAGGAAACCCTGGACAGCTTTAGAAAATTTTGGGGCATCTTAAAGTTCGTCCCATGTACCCTTGCAGGAGCATTCATGGATCACAGAGCACTGTTTGGATGCAGGGAGGTAAAGACCTTCACTCATTCCAAATGCAGACCCCGGTTTTCTTCTCTTCAATTTAGCAATGCGTGGCCGGGTCACACCCAATTGCAGATGATTCTCTCAGCAATCTTTTCTCATTATTTTTCCTCTCCCTGTGCATAATATGTTTTCAATGAAGTTTGAGCAAGAACAGAAGATATAAAATGTGGCCGTCTTTAAGGAACCACAAGAGACTTCGTTGAGTATATATATCCTGGCTCTTAGGCAGAGAAGTTAAAAAGGCATTTAGTACCCAGAGAGGGGGCAGTTCCAAGAGAAGCTGATTTTTCCCAATCCCCTTAACTCAAGGGAATTTATATTTTCATGTGAATAACTGTTGTAAGTGCTAGTATGAAGTGCTGAACCAGAGACTCCCATTAAGGGGAAGGCCTACATCAAGCATAGGACATGGTTCTGAAATCCCAGCCATTTTTATTTATGTTTTAAGCAACCTGATATCCCTGAATTGGCATCATTTCTAGAAAGAGAGAAATGTTTTCCCTTGTAGCAGGAAAACAGCTTTTTGAAAGGTGAACAGTTATTGTGGCACAAATTTTGTGGACTACATTAAATTAAAGATAGAACAAAAGCTGAGAATACATCAGCATTAGGTGCTCTGACTCAATTAAATAAGATTGTTCATTTGCTTTTTGTCAAGGTGGGGTAATGCAGGTAAATATATGCGGGGTGTGTATGCAGAAAATGATAGAGACACAAATAAAGCAGAGTTAACTTGCTGTTCCACTGGACAAAATATGTCATTAAAGGAACTTCAATACTGAAAGCTACTTTTTAAGAATTAATTCTGCCCATTCCAGATTGTTTTTGTATTTCAATTCCATGTGGCTTTCATAGTTCATTGAATGTCATATTATTTCTGGAGCTATTTAAAATTCATCTCTGATTTATTGCAAAGATACCTATTAATGTTTCCTAGCTTGGCAGTATCTATCATTTCAGGTGAAGGTGGGAGTGCCCCACACCCTTCCCTAAGCAGGTAGTGGGAGAAGCCTCCAAATATAACATGGGAAAGGAAAGGAATGGAAAGGAAGGAAAGATAGGAATCACATCCTCTTTAAAAGGCTAGAGGTGTCCAGAAAAAGTCTACCAGGTTCAAGTATCAGTATCTCCAGGGAGGATTAAGATAAACCTCGCCAGCCTGTGTACCAGTGAGTTCTCACAGTACATTTAACCTGGCCAGTTAGAGTCTCTGAAGCTGCAGGCAGAAACATGCTAAGTTTGACTAGTGTTGAACCTGATTTGTTTGTTTTGGGAGGACTTTGTGTACAGTCCCAAGGCAGACCAATGGGTTATTAAATGTACAAAGTACTGTGTGAACTCAGAAAGTGGGTTAATTCAGTAACTGTGTATTCAGGTTAGGTTAGGTGGTGCAAGCCTCTAACAGAAAAACTCTAACAGGCACTTTAAATAAGTTGAGTTGGGCTTACTTTAAAACAAATAAGCACCAGCCTTATGGGAGTCAGACAGTCCCAACTCATTGGGGCTTCGCATTGGAAAACGCTATGATCAACAAACTAACTGCGGACATGGAATTAATTGTAGCTCCAATGTCGCTTGCTAAGAATCAGGCCGTCTCTCTCCCAGAATAGACTTCACCTTAGCAATTTCTGGTTTAACAACCCCTCGCGATCCAGGCAGCTGGCCCCGTCACATCTTCATGCCCCTTTCGTTGGCTTCGTGACCACCAAAAGTGAAGTAAATCGGCTGCGCGGAGCAGGGAAGAAGGCTGCTCAACGTGCCTCTTTCACCGCTGAAAAGAAGCAGTGCTCCCTCACACCCCTGGGAAGCGCGACTCCAACCCGAACAGGGAAAAACCAAGAAACACCGCTTTCTGCGGGCATCAGCTTAACCCTTTGGGACAAGCCAGTGGGGCCGCCAGATCCTTAAAGCCTCCTTTCCTCCCTGCTCAGGTCCCTCCTGTAACAATCGAAAAACCAAGCTTACCTTTCTGAACCCCAGACCCCAGCGAGCCCCACGTCTGGTTTTTGCCTTCTTTGAACAAAGTTTCCCCAACCGGATCTGCGGGAAAAAAGAAAGGGGACAGTAGCCGAAGAGCACAAAAACCCAAATCAGAGCCGATCCCGACCCGCAGCCTCGGTCCGTTCGTCTCTTTGGGGAGAAAAGCGCCTTTCCCCGAAGGAGCCTCGCCTTCACCGTCGTCCCCGCCGCCCGCCTCTGCCGCTCCCCCGCCTCCCCGGCAAGCCGCTATGAAGCCAGGAAACGCGTCCAGGAAAAAGGAAATCCGACTTCCGACGGGAGCCGTCGGGGCCGCTTTAAAGAGGGAAGGCCCCAGCGGCTTGGCGCGCCTGCCTGCGCCTCCCGGGTGGCAGGCAGACAGTTAAGGGGAGGGAAGGGCCCTATGCCTCGGACGGACAGCAGCACGCCGTGCCCGGGTGGAGCCGCGTCTGCCCACCTGGCAGGTACATGTTGAGCAGCAGGGTCCGGGCCGCGCCGCGTCTCATGGCAGCTCTGCGCGCACCCCGCGCCCGCGGGCGGTGTTATCTCCTTCGCCCGGGAAGAGGCTGGCTGCGGCTGCTGTTGTTATTATGTACGGCCATCGCCGCCACCCGCGGAGGCCGAGCGCAGGTTCGGGGGGAGGAGAGGCGCGATCGGGAGGGGAGGGTAGTCGCCTGGCAACGCGCGAGGGGCGCGCGCCTGCAATTTCCTTTGCGCTTTAATTAAAGGCGCGGCGCGGGCGCTTATCGGCCCATCAGACTTTAATAAAGTTTCCCCGTTAAAGATCGCCGTTTCTATGGAGAGCGGCCACCGCGTTTTCCGCCTCCTTAACTCTTTGCAAACAGGCAGCGCCTGCTGGCCTGGCTTGGCCCGCTCCGCTCCTCTCCGCTCCGCTCCGGCGGCGCTTCTGCTCCAGCGCTTCTGAGCCAACAAGCTCGCGAGCCTCGCTGGCGAGTCGGGCCCCGGAGCTCCAGCCGGGCCGAGGGAAAGCTCCAGTTTCGGGGCGGGGGCGGCGGGTGGAAACTTGGCCGGGAAGTCCGGCAGCACCGCCGCCCGGCTCGGTCAGGCCTCTCGATCGGAACAGTTTCATTCAGTGATTTTTCTGTACAGGCAAAAGCCCTCTCCAGATTCATTTGTGTCAGTAACGGCAGAATTGTCATTCAAAGCCTAGTGAGAAATGCCAATAATAAAGGAGTTCAACTGAATGCTGCAAAGCCTTTTGTTTTCTTCTGTTCAGCAGTGTCGATTCTTGGAGACTGCCCGGACAAGTCTGCTGTTTTCCT
The DNA here is from genome assembly GCA_032468055.1 of Acrochordus granulatus. NCBI lineage: Eukaryota > Metazoa > Chordata > Lepidosauria > Squamata > Acrochordidae > Acrochordus > Acrochordus granulatus. Next base: position 995,973 of record JANHZU010000001.1, read on the forward strand.
GGAAAGGTTTTTCCGAAGTGGTTTGTGGTTGCTTTCTTCTTAGGGCTGAGAGAAACTGACTGGCTCACCCAGTTGGCTTGTGCTCAAGGCAGAACTCATGGGCTCCAGGTTTCTAGCCTGATGCTTTAACGACTGTACCAAACTGGTTCCCAGTGGTTTGTGGTTGCTTTCTTCTTAGGGCTGAGAGAAACTGACTGGCTCAACCAGTTGACTTATGCTGAAGGCAGAACTCATGGGCTCCAGGTTTCTAGCCTGATGCTTTAACCACTGTACCAAACTGGTTCCCAGAACCTGTTTGGTGAAACACAAATCAGTGTGGGGATCATTAATAGCTTACAGATCTGGCTTTCTACCTGATTCCCCCCAGAGCTGTTAGATTCCAATTTCTATCATTCCCAAAAGGCTTAGTTAATACACCGAAGAGGCTGGAGTACACTATTAAATACAGTCACTACAGAAACACACAGCCTGTAATGCAATGTGTTCATCCTGCTTCACTTCATCATTTCATTTCAGAGAAATCTCACAGACCTCTTGGAAGTCTTGCACTGAGATCTTTTATATTTCAGGCTTCAGAGTTCATATCTGTATTCATACTCCTATATTCATTCATCGGCTTCTCTCTATAATTTAACAGAAGATAACTATAGAATCACAGAGATGGAAATAAATTATTTAGGCCATCCAATTCCAGCCTTTGCCTGATCTGTGCAGGAATCCAAATCAAGGTATACCAAATAAATGGCTCTTTAGCATCCACTATGGATTTGATGAGGTTGCATGCATAAGTGTAGGAGTACAACAAGGCTATATATTGCCACCCTGCTTATTTAACTTATATGCAGAGTACATCATGCAAAATGCTGAGCTGGATGTATCATCAGCTGGCATTAAGATTGCTTAAGATAATATAAACAACCTCAGATATGCCTCTAATGGCAGAAAGTGAAGAGGAATTAAAGAGCCTCTTGATGAGGGTGAAAGAGGAGAATGCAAAAGCTGGCTTGAAACTCAACATTAAAAAAACTAAGATC